>OZ038403.1:5632781-5772834 GCA_964036045.1 Eutreptiella sp. 'Long Island Sound 2002'
TCGCATCGAAAGCGTTGGCCAATTCTATGGGTTGGTGTTCCTGGAGCCCGGGATGGGTGAATGACGCGCCTACTAAGGCGCGCGGTACGATTGAGGCACTCTCATACGTTTGTCCGGCGAGCCGCTTTTGAATGTGAGCCGCGGACACAGCCACCCACCTCGCATTCCGTGCCGATCCTGCATGATCGCCCTGGTCTCCCGGGGTCGCCCTGCGCACCCCTTCCCAACTTCACAGCCCCGTGCATCCGATTGCTATGAGCGCGTGCGACGCTGTGCTGTGGCGGCATGGCGTGCCACGCCGCAGCGGCGACATCGTTGCCTTGCACGCCAAGGCAGACACGGCCCTTCCCTCCCTCTGTGCTCATTGCTTGGGCTCACATCTGCAACCAGGGCCGTCCGCAAGACTCCAGACTTGTTTTTGTCTCCTTGGAGACAGGCAATATGGATGGCGCCCCATTGGTGGGTATTCGACGGCAGTTGGAGGGTAACCGACGGCGGTTGGAGGGTGACCGAGGGCGGTAGGAGGGTGACCGAGGGCGGTAGGAGGATAACCGTGAGGGTTCTGTGTTGTCGATGTGATCGAGGAAGTTTTTTTTCCCTTAAGAGCGGCCCTGTCGACAAGAAACACGACCCTCGGGCCCCAGGGCCTCCTGTCCAGTCTGCTGCCACATGACTGAGGCCCACAGCAAGGACGGCTGCGCTGGCCTGTGTCAGCGCAAAAAAAACCGGACATCGGTCTGGCCGGTCGTTTGCATCGAAATTGCGACGGAGGTTGTTGACGGGGTGACTGGAGGTTTTTGGAGGTTGCTGGAGGTTGTCGGGGGGGTGCTGGAGCTTGTTTGGGCTGACTGCAGGTGGTTGAAGGTTGTTCGGGCTGGGCGGTTGTTGGGGATTGCGGGGGGTTGTTCGAGGCTGCTGGAGGAGGAGGGCTGCTGCCGAAGGTTTGTGTTGAGGACCCCATGGCCCCCGCCCCACGTACTCTCAACCAGATGGTCCATTGCGTGCAAGAAGACAAAGATACGGGACACCGAGGACCCGGGTCCGCCGGTGTACATCAACGTGTGCGAGTCCGACGATGTGCATCCGTTGGAGGTTGTGGGGGCAGGGGGGCTGCGGCGACGGGGTGTGGAGGACCGGGACAGGGCACTGGGATGGGAATGGGAGGCACCAGGGCTGGGCATCGGCTCCAGAGGCCCACAACGGGGTCGGGCGTGTTGGGGAGAGGACGACATGGCGGCCATGCTGGCAGGGTCCAAGCGGGGGGCACAGGGGCTGGAAGATCCGGGGCAACGCCGACGAGGGGCCTTCAGGCAGGGCACCCACCCGGCATCCTCCCCCGTGCTCGGCGCAGTTTCAGACCCTGGGGAAGGGGGGGGGGGGGCGGGGAGGGGGGGCAACCTGCGCTTGAAGGGGGTGTTGCCCAGCCCCCGCCCCTCGGGGATGCCTGCGAGTCCTGGACCAGTCGCTTCGGTTCGCCCCTCACCTCCAACCGTTTTGCAACCGCCGGCATGGCCATTGATCATTTGGACTCATGGAGGGCGCTCTTGCCACGCTGCGTGCGCGGTGCAAAATTCGGGTTTACCTGGGGACTCTCGTGGTGATAATTGCAACCATCTAGAGGCCTCCCGGAGAGAACCAAAACTACCCAGAAGCCTCTGAGGTTTATTGGCAACCATAAGACAAATCCTGGAAGACAGGTGTTGTGCTTGCAAGTAAGTTTTTCTAGGGTTCTATGGGCTGTTTGGGTGGGTGCATCTTGGGATGGTGGACCAGTGTTGGACCACAAATCGTTGCCACGGTGCGGGCGCGGTGCGCGCGCGGCTTACTGGCGCGCCGCAGGGGTTTGTGCGAGCTGTTTTCTTTCTGGGTTCCTCATGGGCGCGCGCGACACATCCCCTGCGGCACCCCAATGACCACAATGTTAACGGTCTTGTGGTCGGTTGCCATTCATTCGGCTCCCTCGCAGCCCTGGGCACCGGGCACAGGGGGGCCGGACCGTTGCGCAGTGAGGCCGCGCGCGACCACCGACTCGCACTCCTCACAGTCACACACCGGCGCCGTCCCGTGCTACACGTCCGAGATCGTACGGAACCACTGCGACATCTGCATCCACGGGGATGCTCTGGCCCAGGCCAAGTTTGACCCCGCGTTGAAGTATGCCCCGCTGGCGCTGCTGTGGCCCGTGACCATTTGTACCGGGGGGGGGGGGGAATTCCGCGGGGGGAATTTTCCGCGGGGAAAATTCCGTATTTCAACTTGGTGCGGAATTTTCCCCTCATTTTTCGAGGGGGGGTGCGGAATTTTCCCCATGCGGAATTTTGCCTGTGTAAGCCACCGTAGGACCCGTTTGGGTTTTTTTCTTGGCGTGATCATGCTGAATAAGGGGGCTAATGTGTGCTGGTGTCTCATCAGCAGCAAGGCGCAAGCTTGTGGGTATGCTCTGCAATATTTCCCGCCACTCGTTGTGTGCCAAAATGCCAAGCTTTGTTGTATTGTGTGTCTTTTGGGGATTGCAATACCAGGATCCCCTTTGTTTGCAATGCACTCAAGATTTGGGAGGTGCGGAATTTTCCCCTTGATTTTTTGGGACAGGTGCGGAATATTCCCCGTGCGGAATTTTCCCCTGCGGAAAAACCCCCGTACAGAAATTTACCCCCCCCCGGTATGTGCTTTGCAGCCCCTGCACCGAACTGCAGAAGCCCAAAGTGGATGCTCAACGCCGGGGAAGGCCACCGGCCGGGGGAGGAGATGGAAACACCTCGGCCCGCGACCCCTATGGGAGGCGTGGAAATTTCGGCTGCAGGCAGGCCTGGAACCCGCAACCCCCCACCCCCACTTCCCTGACCGCAGCTGCCGGCTTCAGCGGCATTTTGCAACCGACAGCAACCGCCTGCCAGCGTCTGGGGAGCCGCTTCTGAATACAGCCCTGCCCCCTCTGTCCCCCAGCCCGCGGCCGCGTGGCCGGGGCAACCCCACCCCATCCCGAACCCGTTCAGGCCATCATCGGTCCCTCACCAATCGCCCGCTGCGTGACACCTCGTCCCGCGGGCATGTCAATGGGAAAGGGGGCTGGGGCTGGGGTGGACAGAGGTGTGTGGACAGCAAAAACAGTCAAACCACCCCCGCAACAACCAACACAACCCCCAATACGCCAACTACTGGGCGCCGCTCACGCGCAAACGGCACATCCCGCCACATCCAGCACAGCCCCAACACACCAACTACTGGGCTCCGCGAACGCGGAAACGACACCAGCAGGAGCACCGGCCGCAGCGGCCGACAGAACACAGCGACCCAACGCAACATGCGAAGGGAAGAACGGGTGACTGTCCAGGGCCCCGTAAAGGAGCACCAACCCGACGGCATGTCACACAGGGGGAGGGGGGGGGGGGGGGCTGAACACTCACCCGCTGCTCCCGTCGCCATCCTGAACGATGTGGGCTCCACGTCGGTGCACTGCGGCCCCTTCTTGGTCAGGGCCGCCCACGACTGCTGCCGGACCGCGCGCGGCCCGCCTCTGGCGGGCCCGTCGTTCCCTCAGATCCGGCCGCCGTCCTGCGAGGCCCCCAGTCGCTGAATTGTAGGCACCTGAACACCGCAACGCAGTACTGGGGGCCCGCAAGACAGTCGTGGTTCCGGGGAGGAGGGCCGGCGGATCAGCACAGTCACGCTGGTGGCGGGGTCCCGGAGGATGGGTGGTGCAGAGGGACGAGCGCCTAACGTCCAAACGCGACCTGCGCGACACTGAACCACGTGGCATCGTGGTTTGCACGTGAATGCGAGCGGGCGGTGCTTGTCCGCAAAAGTGAACGAGCGCTCTCGGGGCTTTGCAACAGCAGACTCCTCACACACCCCAAAGTTGCAGACGTAAGTGGATGACCGCGCGTTTTCGGCAGTTGGCTGTAATTGTAGGGGCTGGGGCACCGTAGTTAGCGCAAAATTTGCGCAAAACGTGTTCGTCGTTTTGTTCTGGCGTTCTGGCGTTCGTCCGGGCTGACACCCTGGAGTTCTATCCGGCCCGTTCCTTTCCGACCAGTACGTGGTCAGCTGGGGACACCCTTGGCGACAGGGAAGCTCACCATGCGCCTCTTGGTGGTTCTCAGCGCCACATCCGATGGCTCTGCAACGAGCGGACCAATCGGTAACGCTGCCCATTGCGCTGTGCAAAACGTTTCATACAAATGCTGCCCGGGCCACGTCGCTCACCCTAGCCCGGTAGATGGAGGAGACGGTGGACCCTGTCGCGTGCGCGACCGCGATCTGCGGCCGAGGTGTGCGGCGCCTTGGGCGCCCTCACTGTGCCGCAGAAGACCCGCACCACGAGATCGCGAAGCCCGTCGGACACTCACGGCGCCAGGACTGGCCGCCCGCCTGTGCACCCCATGCGGCCCGCGGGCACGTAGGCGTGGTGGGCACAATCCGTACAGCAGAAGTGGGAAAAGAAGGGCAAAAGATCAATGCAAAGGTTTGAAATGGGGGGCGGCAGCAGGAGCAGAAAGAAGCACGGCCCCAGAGTCACACAGCCGCAGTTTTGCTTAACAACTCAGCAACTCAAAGGGGGGTGGGGGGTCTGACACCCCTTACCCCCGTAAGTGATTGGGCAGATTTTTTTCTGGCGCCTTTGGCGCAAGTCAGTTTAGGCCAGAAAATTTGTTCGGCGCCTTTGGAGCCTCTAACAACTCAGGGTCTCCTGCGGGGGGTCCCCCCCACAGCCCCCCCACCCCCACCCCCCCTTCGGACCCCCCCCCCCCCACCCTCCCTCAAGGAAAACTCTGCACACAGCACCGAATCAGCAGAAGGTGGGTGGACCCACCAAGAGGACCACACCAACGGGGGCCACGACGCACACGTATGGTGGGCATTTCTTGCCGCCAAGGATGTCCCCAGGTGCCCACGTACTGGGCGGAAATGCATGGGCCCGATGCTTATTTATGTCAAACTTGGGCGGATGCAAACAAACAATGCGATACAGGCGTGATAGCAACGCAAGGTGGACCGTAGATGTGCAGCGGGATTGAGAGAAACTTGGATTCAAATGGTAGATGCCTGCGTGTGAGAAAACGGACGCTGTCTATCATGCAGGCGTGCAGACATCGCGGGTCTGGCCAATACCAAGTGCAAAAGAACAAAAACAAACGGGGGTGCAAAACTGTGAACAACAAAACACTACATTTTAGGTCCATGTGACACCAAATGGTGCCTTAGCCCATAAGTCCTCTTCTTCTTCTTCTTTGCAGCCCTCAGCGGGCGGCGCCTAATTGGTCCCAGCGTCCAGCAAAAATTCTATTGGCGTGCGGCAGGGCCCGGCAGGGGGGTGGACCCCCGTCCGGCGGCGTCCGGCAGACATGTGGGCAGCTGTCCGGCATTCCCCTTGTGCGTTTTGCCCCGCACCACCGTTTTCACCCCCACCCCTGTGGCCCCACTCCGGTGGCACGTGGCACGGGACATGTTCCCCGCACACACTCCCGCGCCTGCATTTGCCCCATATTCTGCCTCTGCAACGGCTGACGCATTGCACGATTGTGCCATGTCCGGAATTGCTGCATGTCTTCAGGGAGGACATCGTCAACTTGTGCCTCCACAAGGTGCACCATTTTCATAAGGTTTGTGATGTTGTGCTGCACCCGTCCGCCTCCGCCCTACGGAACCCCCCCCCCCATAACCGCCCCCCCCCTCGGAACCAGCCCCCCCCCCATAACCAGCACCCCCCCCCCCCATAACCAGCCCGCCCCCCCCCCCCCCCCCCCCGGAACCAGCCCGCCCCCCCGGAACCAGCCCCCCCCCTCCCCCCTCGGAACCAGCCACCCCTGTCCATGCCCCCTCTCCATGTCGGCGCCTCACAGGCTGCTGTCTACCAACCTCTCGAATGTTGGGCGCATGTCTGGCAAACCCTTCCCGGTTTTTACATGGACCTAAAGGTAGGTTTTTTTTTGTTCACATTTTTGCACTCCCGTTTTTTTCATTCTTTTGTACTTGGTATTGGCCAGTGATGATGGTTCAGATTCACATCCCAGGCTCCAGGAACACCAACCCATAGAATTGGCCAACGCTTTCGATGCGATATCATGGGGCAGTTCCTACCACAGTGGGACAGTACCCCGATGGCGAGTGCATCACTGACGGGCACAAGCACCAGCAGCACCTCTGAGGGCCCACCTCCATTCAGTTCTGGGCATGGCGTGCCACGTTCAGACATTTTGTGGTGTTGATGGGTGAAGGCCCCAGAACTGCTCGTCCCTGAATATCTACCCATCGGTCCATGGCGTCCCTGCCACTGAGGTATTGCCTTGTTGCTGCGTTGCAGGCCATTCTGTCATTCCTTCAGATCCCCCTTTTGCTATTTCCAACGGTCCGATTGTGGCACGTGTACTGCGCACGCGCAGTCTGACACTGAACCTTCGACGTCTTGGACGCCCACGTGTTCATGTTCGACGTGTCGCGCGCGCGCTCCACCCCGCCAGCGTGCGTGCGTTCCTTGTTCTGCCCTTCTGCTATGCTGTCCAGCCCAGGCCTTTGCGTAGTGGCTGGTTGATACTATACCGCGGGGGGGGGGGGGTCAGAGGCCAAAAAAAAGTTTGTGTACCTAAAATCGACCTCCAAGTTCGGGCCCCTTTGATAAATTTCATTTTTTTCCTGAGGAAAAATTTTCTGATGTGGGTGGGTGGGCGGGTCAGCCAAAATCCCAGGGGGCCAATTTGAACCCCCCCCCCCCAGTATCACTAAGCAAAGGCCTGGTCCAGCCCCCATGCACGGCCCCCTTCTGCGGGCGTGTCTCTCCACAGATCCATGCTGTAGACTACACTCTTGGCGGACCCCTATACTCAGTCATTCTTGGGGAAGTCAAGCCGCCTAAGACTGAGGCTCCGCCCGCTGCAGAAGAGCACTCGGAAGCATCGCCGGTTCAGGTACGGCTTTGGTGTCCCATTTGCTGCATGGCTCCAGTTCAGGCATCGTTGGTAGCGACTGCCGATTCTCCCGACGTCGGCGTGGCGTTCGGTGTGGCAGCAGCAGCAGCGCGTGCAGAGCCCGTGTCGAAAGTGGCGTCTGGCATGAAACGGGCTGCGGGGGTAACGCGGTTACACAAGACGTGTGGATGTTTCTCTTGCAGATTGATTTTTTTTTTTTGAGGTCCTGAATGCTTAGTACCTTACATTTATTATTTATAAATAATATACATTTATTTAATTATAGTATTATATAATTATTATTATTATATATTAATATATAATTAATTAATTAATAATATTAATATTATTAATATTAATAATTATAGTATATTAATTTATATTATTTATTTCAATATTATTTATAAAGTGAGGTCAAACTCAATGTACGACAACATCTTAATGTATGTTCGTGAAGACACTTGCAGGGACTCGTCCGTGGGGCATCATGCGTGCAATCAAACATGCAAAGGAACAACAGAATCGGCACACGCCCATAGACTGCGAAGCAAGGGTGCAAGATGCAATAACGTGTCTTTCGTCCCATAAACAAGTGTTTTGATCCTTCACGAAAATTCAACACAAAGTACGGTAGACCAACCGGTGTACGCTTCATGTGGAGAGTCATATCTTCATGGCCATGTCATCAAACGTGATCACGTGGAAGTTGGTCGTATCACCCCTGTCACAATTATCTGCCTGTCTGTAGCTGCCTTTATGTTTAGCCAGGGCAGCGGCAGTGATCTTCTATCCAACTAATTTCGCGCAACTCGGTCAACAGTGCCTTCTCAGCTTCTACACACATGTACGAGCCTTCGATCGGTGCCCCCGCTGGGAATTGGACCGCCGCCTTGAAATTCAACGATCGAGTGGTCTACCACTCTATCGCTGCCTGTTGTTGGCGGAATATGGTTCCTCACTGTTTATACAGTACTGAAAAAAGGCCGAACTGTGTTTGTCTGCCTGCCTGCCTGTCTGCCTGACTGACTGATTGGCTGTCTACATGTGCCCATCTTTGGCTCAGACACATCTGCCTCCGACGGCGGTGAGCAATGTGGAAGTGGTCGAGACAGGTGTGGCCACATGCCCTTGCGGTGCATCAGGGGGTGCCCCTTTCAGCGACGGGGGGTGTGCGCGCCGGGGGCAATGCTCATGGGCAGCCTGGCCCAAGAGTGTCTGGGAGGAGTATCCTGGGCCAAGAAAGTCGGGGAGGTGCGGCAGGGGGTGAAAGCATAGCCACCCCGAGGGTTTTGATGGCACCGTGACGGGGATTGATGGCACTGTGAAGGGGGTTGATGGCAGTATGAGGGGCGTTGTGGGCACTGTGACGGAGGTTGAATGCGGTTTGGGGGGGGGTTGATGGCACTGTGAAGGGGGGGTATGGTAGTGTGAAGGGGGTTGATGGCATTGTGAAGGGGAGGTATGGCCGTGCGAAGGGGGGTACGGCAGTGTGAAGGAGGTTGGTGGCATTGTGAAGGGGGGGTTTTGGCATGTCGCCATGTGAAGGGGGGTTATGGCAGTGTGAAGGGGGTTGATGGCATTGTGAAGGGGGGGTATGGCAGTGCGAAGGGGTGTGTGGCATTGTGAAGGGGAGGTATGGCAGTGCGAAGGGGGGCATGGCATTGTGAGCGAGGTTTGTGGCAGTGTGAAGGGGGTTGATGGCATTGTGAAGGGGGTTGATGGCATTGTGAAGGGGGGGTGTGGCAGTGTGAAGGGGGTTGATGGCGTTGTGAAGGGGGGGTATGGCAGTGCGAAAGGGGGTATTGCATTGTGAAGGGGAGGTATGGCAGTGCGAAGGGGGGTATGGCAGTGTGAAGGGGGTTGATGGCATTGTGAAGGGGAGGTATGGCAGTGCGAAGGGGGGTGTGGCATTGTGAAGGAGGTTGGTGGCATTGTGAAGGGGGGGTTTTGGCATGTCGCCATGTGAAGGGGGGTTATGGCAGTGTGAAGGGGGTTGATGGCATTGTGAAGGGGGGGTACGGCAGTGCGAAGGGGGTGTGGCATTGTGAAGGGGAGGTATGGCAGTGCGAAGGGGGTTGATGGCATTGTGAAGGGGGGGTATGGCAGTGTGAAGGGGGTTGATGGCATTGTGAAGGGGGGGTATGGCAGTGTGAAGGGGGGTGTGGCATTGTGAAGGGGGGGTATGGCAGTGTGATGAAAGGGGTGAATGGCGATGTGATGAGAGGGGGGGATAGCCAAACGCAAACAGTATCCGCAAGCAACACCTCCCAACCGACTCGATCCAACGCGCCGACCCGGGTCCACACATTCTGACAAAACATACGAGAATGCCTGTACATACAAGGATGCCCGCACCTCCACTGTGGAGCGGCGTACTGCGTCATTGAGGAGCCCGCTCCATCGACCAAAGGCCACACAACCGTCTGTTTGCGGTCAATGCATGTGGTTACTGCTTGCTGCTACTACTTGCGGTCACTGTTTGTGGTTGCTGTTTGCGGTTATTGTTTGCGGTTGCTGTTTGCGGTTATTATTTGAGGTTACTGTTTGCGGTTATTATTTGCGGTTACTGTTTGCGGTCGCTATTTCCGGTTACTGTTTGTGGTTACTGTTTGCGGTTATTATTTGCGGTTACTGTTTGCGGTTATTATTTGCGGTTACTGTTTGCGGTTATTATTTGCGGTTACTGTTTGCGGTCGCTATTTCCGGTTACTGTTTGTGGTTACTGTTTGCGGTTATTATTTGCGGTTACTGTTTGCGGTCGCTATTTGCGGTTACTGTTTGTGGTTACTGTTTGCGGTTATTTTTCGCGGTTACTGTTTGCGGTTGCTATTTGTGGTTACTGTTTGCGGTTGCTATTTGTGGTTACTGCTGGTGTTCTCTGCTTGCGGTTCATGCTTCTGGTCAGGATTTGTGGTTACTTCATGTGGTTACTATTTGCCGTTACCGTTTGCCGTTACGCTCACGGGTATACGCCTTCGAGTGCATCAGTCACTGACATCCTTTATGCCATCCCCATCACGCCACACTCGCTACAGACGGAGACATCCAGGTGCACGCCACTTTGACGGTGCCCTCGGCAAAGGACGTCGAACTGACGCTGATCGGGCGCAATTCGCTGCGGCTGCAGATCCCCGGAGTCCTGCCGAAGGACATCGCGCTGCCGTGCAATGTCATCGAGGTGTGTTGTGGGGGCCGGCAGCGGCCCGGAGCCCGCCGACCCTGCGGGTCGTTCTGCCCAGGCCGGGATGTGTTGGAATGCCGGGGGAGGTGCTACCCATACTCCGCACCCCACGGGCACTACCCTCCACCACGGCCCAGCCCCACCACCGCCAAGCCCAGCAGTGGACCCGATAACCCAACTCCAAGGCCACGTTCCCAGCCACGACCAACCGACGGTCCACACCCGACGAAACGCCGCCGCCCACCACAGCCCACACCCGCCATCACCGGCCACAAGACGCCGCAAACCGCGGGGGGGTCAGTGTCCCCACCTCACCTCACCCCACCTCATCAGCCTCCCCGTCTCAAGTACACTTTCTCCACACGTCGATACTTTCTGGTAGAGGCTGGCAAGCATTTGGTCCCGTCAAGTGCACCAGTGATGGGCAGGTGAGTTTGAAATGTTGGGCTCATCATAGAATTGCACAACGCCGCATTCGAGCAGCAGGTCTGTTCGCACGCGCGCGCTTTCCGCGCAACGATTGCAAACGCGTGCGCAGCTTAGAGCCGCATTGCGAAACAATAAACAACAAAACAAGAAGCTTTCCTACTCAAAACTGCACCACGTTTTGTTTTCTCACAGCCTCCATCGTTGTCTTGTTGCACTTGTGCATCAGGGCAAGGGCGCATCACATCTCACGTGCATGTTCCCATACAAGTGCTGCATCACGACCCGGATGAATCTCTCTTTCTTCTGCTTTTGCATGCCGAGTCCTTCAATCGGGTGGGCAACCGCGGGAACTGGTCACGGGCGGCGCTGCCGTGCGGCACCAGCCCCCCCCCCCCCCCCCCGACCCGGTCAGACGGGGCCTGTGGGATCCCGCGGCGGTGGTGTGTGGGGGACGGGGCGTGGAGGGCCGTGGCACCGGGCGACCCGCCGTGCGTGGCATGCGGTTGGCGGGCGCCGGCCCCCGCTCGGCTGCGTGTACCATCGGTACAGGGCTTCTGCTTCCCGAGTCTCCCAGTCACTGCGCGGCAAATCCCAAGGGGGCAAACCCCCCCCCCTCAAGCGCACGTGCGGCGGGGGAACGGGACGCGCGCTGTTCGGTGCCGGTGGTTGGTCGGTGGTTAGAGGGAAACGAACGCGCGGTGCGCGCGGTGCTATGCGCGGTGTGCGCGCGGTGCGCACGGTTTGGTGCGCGTTGTTTTTTTACCCACCATTTTTTCATTTAGTCACTGCGGGCTGTAAACACCACTCTCCCACAAGCATAAGTAGAGCTTGTGGGAGGGCAGCGGGATCAAAAATTTGCGATCACCCACCTCCTTCGGCAAGGGGAGGCACATCTGGAGACCATCGCCCCTGACAATGATGGGTGTGGAGTTGTGAGCCCAGCACCGCAGAAACCAAGGTGCTGAATCCTACTTTTCAGTTTGGCTACCTTCACTCCTTTGGTCCTTTGCATTACAGCTCACATCTCTTTTTTGCTATTCTTGTGCAATGCCCCAACATCGTGATCGGCCAGCCAAAGGCAACCAGGCCTCCGGCGTTAGATTCGGAATCATCCGACACGGAATCAACGTCGGGCACATCCCTCACTTCCGGCAGGGGGTGTGGGCAGCTACAACCACCATTGCAATGGTGAGGAGGATGGAGTGGAGGCCTCCGTTGTTGTATGTGAACCCCTCAAGCCACCGCGTCTCTGCCACACTGAAAATCAGCCAGAAATGTGTAAAACAGCAACCCAAAAACGAGCGCGCGGTGCGCGCGCGGTGCGTTTGTTTCCCTCTTAGTGGTGGTTGTTCGGTGCCGTTGCCCGCAACGCCCAAAGGAGGGCCGGACAGGCGGGGCCAACATGTGTGACGCTGCCCGGGGCCCCCAAGGCCCCGGGCAGACAGGGCCCGCGCCGCGGACCGTGCCCCTCGCCGCTGCAGGAGGAGTACACCTGCAAGTTCATGAAGAAGGCGCGGACGCTGAAGATCACGCTGCACAAGGACATGGAGGGCGCTCTGGACTGACCGGCGGAGGCGTTCCCGCCCCAGCCTCGCGGCCGCGGCAGGGGAGCGCAGAGTTTTGCTTAACACCTCAGCATCTCCCGGGGGGTGGGGGGGGGATGGGGGGGTGGTCTGACACCACCCACCCACCCCCTTTCGGACCCCACCCCCCTCTTAAGTGATTGGGCAAAATTTTCTCTGGGTCTTCGGCCAATCAAAACTTTTCTCGGGCGCTTTCGGCGCAAGTCAGTTTAGGCCAAAAAAATTCTTCGGCGCCTTCAGCGCCTCTAACAACTCAGGGTCTCCTGAGGAGGGGGGGGGGGGGTCCCCCCACAGCCCAACCCACTCACCCCCCACAGCCCCACCCACTCACCCCCCACAGCCCCACCCACCCACCCCCCACAGCCCCACCCTTGGACCCCCCCCCCCTTCAGCAAAACTCTGGGGGAGCGTGTCGGGTCGCGCCCCTGCCCGGCGGGCCCGGGAGGGACTGGGGATGGTTCGCTGGCACTCCACCTCCAGCCCCCCAGCCCCCCCACCCCCCCGCCAAACCAGAGGGACCGGGCCGCCCTTTCTGAGCGTTTCCTGTCCCCGATGGGGCAAGGGGCCCGGGGATGATCAAGACGCTGGCGTGGGCCGTGGGGCGCCGAACGGCGGACCATTCCCGGCGACGGCGCCTTTTTGGTACGTGGGGGACACTCTGTGGGGGGGGGGGGGGCTTGTCGGCCCTGGACGCGCGTCTGGCGCGGTGGTTTGTGGTGGACAAGTGTTTGTCTTTTTCTTCTCTGTCAAAAAGCGTCGACCTCCAACCGCCGTCGGTTGCCCTCCGACCGCCGTCGGTTGCCCTCCGACCGCCGTCGGTCGCCCTTCACGTGCCGTCCAATTGTGTGCCTAATTGTGTGTCTTTGAAATGATCGGTCAAGCTGCGGTGTTCCCCGCGATATACCCAATTAGTGCCAAAATGGCACTTGGTTGGCCACCTGGCGCTACCAGATCCAAGCCCCAGACCCCCCCAACCACTGAAAACGACCACGTACACACGGCCAACAGCTGAAACGTTCTCCATGATCCAGAGTGTTCTCCTTTAATTAAAACACGTCCTGGCGTGTGGCGGCTTCGCCGCGATTGCACCCGATGTACTGCGAGGCATATGCCGGGGTGATTCCGGAGAGAGGGGGCCATGGTCCTTCTATGGCCGAACCAGAGGGAATGCTCTTCATGTCCCCGAGGAAGCGGCCCCTGTTGAGGAAGCCGTTTGCCGGTGGACCCTGGAGTAAGTTCGAGCACCAGAAGCCCTTTGCTTCCGCTTTGAGATGGTGAGAGGGTGGGTACTCTGACCCAGGGGGTGCCATAAGGACTCTCACCTTTTTTTTTTTACTATGGCATCCACCCTCTGATGTTTGGCGGCTACCCACCAACCGCCATTGGTTACCCACCAACCGCCATCGGTTACCCACCAACCGCCATCGTAGGGCGTATTGGACACTCCGAGTTTTTTTTTCTTTCATTACGGCACCCCCTGTGTCAGAGCAGAAAAGGATACTGTCAGCCCCGCGGGTTGGACATGCGGATGTGCGGTTCCCGATGGAGGGAGCAGGTGTCCGGGCATTGGGAGTGAGGGGGGGCCATGCCCCGGGACCCGCCATCGAGGGTGTTGCACATGACGGGGCTTGCGGCGCAGGTGCACCCCGGCGGGAGTGGCCCGAGCATTGCGGCAGGTGGGTAACCGCAGGAAACGGTCACCGTGGGGCGCTGCCGTGGGGCACCAGCCCCCCCCGACCCCGTCAGACGGGGCCTGTGGGATCCTGCGGCGGTGGTGTGTGGGGGACGGGGCGTGGAGGGCCGTGGCACTGGACAACCGCCCCCGCTTGGCTGCGTGTACCATCAGTACCCCTGGGGCATACGGAGGGCCCGTGGCGCAGGGGGTGGGCGCCGGGCGGGAATTGGGCCGTTGGGGGGCACGACACACGTGGGGCTCAGCCCCCCTCCCCAACAGAGCCCGCCTGTGATCGGGAATGAGGCCTCCGGCCTTCAGGCCTTCGGGGGTCGAGGTTTGCCGTGGCGTCGGGGGGGGGGGGGGGTGGCGGCGGCTTGACAACGTGGGGGTCGGTCGCTTGCCGGCGGACTGCCCGCTGCACGTCTGGTCCGTTTTGTCGCCCCCATCGTCCGCATCGATTGCCCCCAAAGCGAGGCCGAGCTGCGGATCCCTTGGGGCCCGCCCGCCGCCGAATGCGGTGTCGGCCCCCTTCGCGCAGAGGGCCATGTTTTGTGGCGCCGTGGCTTCAGTTGACGGCGGTCGAAAGGAGCTGAGTTCTGGATGTGGGCAGAAGGATCAGCCCGGGCAAACGATTCATCGACCCCACATTACGGATTACCCCACATCAGGCCAGCTGCCTCCGTTGCAAGTGACTTTTGTCATTTACCCCATGAGGTCTGGCACTGAACCTTGTTGGCGGTCACAAGCATTCCTTGCCGCGTGCGCCTGCGTACATTTGTCTCGGCCGATGGTGGACGGCTTCATGGGCAGAGACATGCTCTGCTTGTTGCTGATCCCTCTGTTCCTGCGCTCCAGGGCCGGTGCTGCGGCTTGTGCAGCAGTATCCACAAACGGCAATGTTTGCTGCAGTCGGGCGTGGGATCGGTTTAAATGAGTTTGTTGGGCCGTGTTTGGCCCTGTGTCCAGGGAACGTTGATCTTTTTGGCTACTCACGGTGGTCCCACATTGCGCTCAGTCGTGTGCCACTGAATGCTCAGATTTCAGCCGCAGCTTTTTGTTTTTCATCCATAAGGAAGACAAATTCTGTTTTGATTCATTTGAAAGTCCAGACGCATTCATCTGAACTTATCATTTGTATGTATCAGTTACAGGTGGGGAGAGAGACAGAGAGAGCGTGTGTGTGTTTGTGTGGGCTTCACTGCACTCTGGAGAGATGAGGAGAATACTGTCCATCTGCTCTACCAAGTTACGGAGCCCTGTGTGTCTGCGCATCTGTTTGGTTTTTCGGTTGTCTCTGGTCCGTGTGTGTGTTTGGAGGGGGGAGGGGGGTTGCAGGTGGGTGCGGGTCGGTGCTGGTGTGTATTTCGTTGTCTCCTGTGCGTATAATTGCGTTGCTCTTTCGCCCATGTCCCATGCTCAATGTGGACCTTTACCCTGACCTTTGTACTAACTCCGTATGTATGGCTGGTGGAACCAAAAAGCCATTGGCAAGTGCTGACCCTGCAATCTCAACAGGAAGACGATTTTCCTGGCTAACCCCTGCTTGCTGCATGCATCCCCTGCAAGGCCACAGGGTTCAGGGATCACCAGTGGACAAGGTTTGGGTGGGGAGGTCAGCGAGATGCTGGCCTTTCTGGAGGATTTCATACGCTGTGTGAATTTGTGGGAGTGCATGCCTATGCAATGGGCCGATGTGTAAGGATTTGCCTACCACCTCCTCTTGCTAGCAAAATTGGGCTATAAAACAGCCCCCGAGTGTCCTATCTCTGGGCAACTACTCCTACCAATTTGGTGGTCGCAGTGTGCATGTGCGTTTTCATGCAATTTGTGTAACAGTGTCTGTATGTTGACCACGTTTTCGTGTAAATAAGTGGTGTCATCCATGTACAAGACGTGCTTGAAGTATCCACACTTGTTACACGCGGACAATATGTTATGTGTGATTTTGTGTATGCGGAGTTGTAGCACCGAGCAAAACAAGGGGGCTACCATGGGCAATCCCTGCACAATTCCGGCTCTCATTTTCGCCAATGCGTGCGGTATACCCCGTTTCTGCTTCAGTGGCTGTTGCCATGAGTATGGATGTTGAGGATGAATATGCGATGTGAAGGGAGTTCCAAGATATGTAACCTCTTACGCAGTGCAAATGTTACGCAGTGGGAGACACATTGTGGCTTCAAAAGGGTGGCTCACACAATTCTTGATGGAAGGTGAAGCTGATGGTGCCTTGTCCAAGGAGGCGCACCATGCGCCGTGCGACAAGTAGGCCATTTTCGACCCTTTTTCCCCAATGGCCAAGGTGACCGCGGTAACCACCATGTTCCCATACACAGGACCGCTAGGATTCCTACTCGGTCCAAAAACTCAGATAATGAGCTAACACAATCCATGTTTCACACTGAAAATGCCGGATTGCTGTCTACATCTGCTGCTTTTGCCCTGTGGACATATGGTCCCCCGATGGTGGGAGGTGTTCAGGGTGGTCACCGGAATACGAACTTACTATTGGGCGCTGTGCACGCACTGTGCAGAAACGCCCCCCAAGAAGGAGGAAGAAGAAGGATGGGGGTGAGTACACAGTATTGATGGCGTTTGCATAGCCACAGCTCCACTCGTAGCTGGTCACTATTGGTCTGCTTACGAGCAGAATGCAACAACATTTGCAGGCACTGGCCTACAGTACAAGTGCAGTGCACGCAACCACCCCATGGTCAACAATTTGAGTCTCGACACCAATAACAACCGCTGCTGCTGCACGAGGGACCACAATAGCTGCAGCATGGGAGAATGGGAGAGCCTCTCAGATGACAAAAGTTTCAGCAGCCACTCTATTGCCTGACAAGAGTGGTGTGAACGGAGTTGGAGAAAAGCCTTTTGTTTTGACACAAATGATGATTCTGCTAAGTCATCAACAACAGCTTCAACTCTGGGTTTGATTCTGACTGTGATTCACAGTGTACCTTTGATGCTCACACCATGTCATTGCCCCCTGCAATTTGTATGGTTGGGAGGCAAAAGAAAAGCTGACATAGAATTGGATACTGGCCCTAAAGTAGAGGTAGTATGGGCAGAGTCTACGTATGAAATTTCGGGCTTGGGCTACGCATGGGAAACTGCATTTCACTCATGATATCTGAAAAGAGGGAAGATGCATTTATTAGATTCACAAGTTGGTGTTGTTTTTTAGTGCAACCCCTCCCCCTCAGGAGGTGTTGGAGTGTGACAAGCTGCATCAGCCAATTAAGTGGGATGACCCGGTTGGACGTGAGGGGTATTTGTTACTAGCATGGTATGGTTGTTGGTGACTAGATGGAAGCATGCTTTTTGTTTAGACGTGCATGGGATTTCGCTTGGTGTAAATATAGCTGGGCCGTGTGTTGTGTGCTGGGCGGTTTTGCCTACCGCATCAAAAAGCCCTCTGGTATACGCATGTGAACTCTGGGTCTTTGCCATGTGCCCCGCGTTGCGGGGATCCACTGTATCATATGCTGGAGTCGCCCACATTCCCAAGCACAGTCTTGAGTACTCTTTGAACTTCTGGAGTCAGTCAAAAAAAAAAAAAGTAAATATAGCTGGGCCGTGTGTGATGGGGAGGGTTCATATGTACCAATAGAGTACGGTGTCCTTTTCTTTGCGTTTGAATTTGGAAGGACGGGTTGATGGTGCCATGGGGGGAGCCTGCGCGCGCAGTGCAACTATTTGGGCGTGTGGCCGTGCTAGAGACCCATACTTTGAGATACTAGGGGCCCCTAGGGGCATCATGGTGACCCCAGCGGAGGTTTTGACTTGTAATTTTGTCCCCCTTTGTTTGGGGATCCCCGAGAATGCAGGGGTGACGTAGCATTTCCCCCCTCTTTTGGGCCCCAACCTTCCTTGATCTTCCGCGATCTTGCATCGAGCACGCGCGAGTCCGCAGATGTTGATATGAAACATCGTCATGTGAAGGAATTGTTCAATCGAGTTATGTAAGATACTGCGATGTCTTTTGAACAGGGTTTATCTTTGGATCGTGGAATTGGTTTCGAATTGGTGCCCCGCCTCAAGATCCTGCGAAAGGTTGTTGAGTTTTGGGAAAACGAGACGATTTTCAAGAGAGAAACGGCAATGGAACCGGAAGACAGTTGTGTGTTGTTGAGGGTGGCAACCAATGCGCTGTTCATGGCTTTTCCTGTTGTGCATGATGTGTGTTATGTGAAGGGAAGGTAGTTTGCAATTTTCTTGAGTTGGGGCAGTTTGGGTCACCTAATTCTAAGGGCGTTTCCAAGGGGTGTGGTTGGGGGCTCTTCGGGGGGAACAAAGTCCAAAAGTATCGCGCAGTGCGCGCGCAGTGGAAAGATTCCCCCATGGCACTGTAGTATAAGTGATGCAGATATGGATGTAAGAATTGCATTCACTTTGTGTTTCCAGGTTGCTTTTTGCAGTACAAAGATGAACTTACTGGATTTGCCTAACGATGTTTTGCGTTGCATCTCTGACTTCTAAGGGACGGCCCTATGCAGCCATGTGAGTACTCGACTGTGGAATCTGTTGTAGCAGCGGTATTTACGTTACTGTTACTGTATAGCAAAGGAGAGGGATTTTGTGCTGATGATGAAAGGTTTGCACATGCAAGGGGTACACACTGCTGCTCTAGATTTCAACGGCAACAAGGTGGGAGCCAGTGGTGCGGAAGCCCTTGCAGGGCTGAAGGATGCTAGTATACTGCACACTCTGACCCTGAATCTCATTCGCAACGGTGTGGGAGACAACAGTGCACAAGCCCTTGCAGGGCTGAAGAATGCCGCTACACTGCACTCTCTAACTTTGAATCTTGCGCACAACACAGTGGGGGACACTGGTGTGCAAGCCCTTGCGGGATTGAAGAATGCCGCTGCACTGCACACTCTGATTTTGAATCTTGCATGCAATAACGTCGGGGACAGTGGTGCACAAGCCGTTGCGGAGCTGAAGAATGCGGCTGCACTGCACACTCTAACTTTGGATATTGCACACAACAACGTGGGGCGCAGTGGTGCGCAAGCCCTTTCAGGGCTGAAGAATGCTGCTGCACTGCACACTCTAACTTTGAATCTTGCACACAACTACATGGGGAACAGTGGTGCAGAGGCCCTTGCGGGATTGAAGAATGCCGCTGCACTGCACACTCTGACTTTAAATGTTGCATACAACGATGTGGGGCGCAGTGGTGCGCAAGCCCTTGCAGGGCTGAAGAATGCCGCTACACTGCGCACTCTGAATTTAAATCTTGCAGAGAACAAAATGGGGGACAGTGGTGTGCAAGCCCTTGCTGGATTGAAGAATGCCGCTGCAAAACGCACTCTGAATTTGAATCTTGCACAGAACAACGTGGGGGGCAGTGGTGCCCAAGCCCTTGCTGGGCTGAAGAATGCCGCTGCACTGCACACTCTGACTTTGGATCTTGCATAGAACAACGTGGGGCACAGTGGTGCGCAAGCCCTTGCGGGGCTGAAGAATGCCGCTGCACTGCACACTCTGACTTTGGTTCTTGCACACAATAATGTAGGGGACGGTGGTGCACAAGCCCTTGCAGAGCTGAAGAATGCGGCTGCACTACACACTCTGACTTTGGTTCTTGCACACAATAATGTGGGGGATAGTGGTGCACAAGCCCTTGCAGGGCTGAAGAATGCTGCTGCACTGCACACTCTGACCTTGAATATTGCATACAATAGTGTGGGTGACAGTGGTGTGGAAGACCTTGCGGAGCTGAAGAATGCGTCTGCACTGCACACTCTAACTTTGGCCCTTTGGGGCAATTGTGTGTGAGAGAGTGGTGCGGAAGCCCTTGCGGGATTGAAGAATGCTGCTGCACTGCACACTCTAACTTTGAATCTTGCACACAACTACATGGGGGACAGTGGTGCACAAACCCTTGCGGGATTTAAGAATGCCGCTGCACTTCACACTCTGACTTTAAATGTTGCATACAACGATGTGGGGCGTAGTGGTGCGCAAGCCCTTGCGGGATTGAAGAATGCCGCTACACTGCGCACTCTGAATTTACATCTTGCAGAGAACAACATGGGGGACAGTGGTGTGCAAGCCCTTGCTGGATTGAAGAATGCCGCTGCACAACGCACTCTGAATTTGAATCGCTAGTTGTGCCTCGTCTCAACTTTTGTTTGCGTCTCCAATGTTTAGGCAGTTTTCCCGTCTTTGTTTTTGTTAACCCATGGACGGGGTTGAGCAGCCTAATCAGAACCAACACGGGTCAGCCGAGGAGCGGCTGGCAGCACAAGCCAAAGAAATTCAAGAAGTTAGAGAGCAACTCGCCCGAGTGGCAGTGAAGGAGGGGCCCCGCTTGCCCCCGCTGAGCGTGCCAGAGATAAACCGAGCCCTCGAGAAGCCACAGTTGGCACAGTGGATGAGACTCATGCTGTCCAACATCAAGGCGTACGTGCGCCTTAGAGCAGGTGAGGTGGGGGAGATCCCCCGCCCGAGCGAGTTCGGCGGCCAGGCAACGGAGGCCGCGGTCGACCCAGGGGAACAGCTGGCGTGGAGGGTCTGGGACTGCGTGTCCCAGTCCCAGGCTGTGTATGCTCGCAGGTATGCAGGAACGCACGGGAAGTCCAGCTCCGAGTCCAGCCAGTACGCCACGTTGGAGGAGGCATGGAAGGAGCAAGGATCGGCTTTCACGTGGCGGAGCGTGAAATTCAGGGAGGTGGGAGGGGTACTGTAGTGGCAGTCGAGGCAGGGCGAGTGGATCCCTGTGGACTCGCCGCCGAGCGGAGGGTGCCAGAGGTGCGCGCAGCGGGGCTCCCCCGACGAACGCCACTGGCACTTTAGATGCCCACACTGGTCCTGACAGGACCGGCTGGAGCCCGGACCGGCCGCCCCGGGCTCCGGCACTGCGGACACGGCGGCGGAGCTGCGGGCGCTCGCCCGCCGGTGGGAGACAGCAGCCCGGACGGACGACCCCTGCTCACCGGAAGAAAGCGCCATGCAGTCCTGGAGACCGAGAACCCGCTCGCAGTACGTGTCCCGACTCCGGGCCTTGGCGGCTTACGCGGACCGCGCGGGCCCGCCTGATACAGCCGCGGCACTGGCAGGCCTCCTGGCAGAGCGGGCGCAAGCCGGCGCTACAGCGTCAGCCCTGCGGGGTATTACTTCCGCGGTCCGAGCCGTGGAGGACCTCCAGTGGCTGCCCCAAACAGTCACCACCTTGCACAAAAGGATCGCGGCGGGAGCCGCCTCCTCGGGCTCTCAGCCCTATCTGTCCCCAGCAGGCTTGGTCCAGCTGGTCGAAAAGGCCAGAGACTCCAGAAACGGAGCGGTGTTCAGCGCGTTGGCCATCATCAGCTGGGTATGCTACCTACGGGTGGGCGAAGCAGCTGGCATCCGGGTTACTGACCTGGCTATGCCAGGCTTTATCCAGTTCTGGAACTCCAAGACAGGGGAGGAGGGGTACACCACCCGACCCCTGTACAGGTATGCGGACGGCATCCGTGCGTGGCTTCATGGCCACATGGTCTCGCTGGGCCGATCCTCAGACATGCTCGTCTGGCAGTCAGGGGAAGCGGGATTGGAGGCGGGCATGGCAGAAACCCTGGCGAGCACCGCCCACGCCCGAGCCAGGTGGCACGCCCTGCGTAGGGGGGGCGCAGCAGCGACTTGGGCCCGTAAACCAGACCTCGCCTACTACAAATGGTGGGGCAGATGGCAGAGCACGGCCGTGGCGATGCAATACGGCACCAAATGGTCCGACCCGGGAGTCGTTGCCCCTACAGTACTGCCCGCATGGTCCCGTGACCAGGGGCCTTTGCCGACTCCGGAGCGTGTGGGCGTCCTGGCCCTGTGGGGCTCTCCGATGTTCCCCAGTATCGCGAGCGCCCTCAACACCCCGACCAAGCGCAAGCCGAGGCGTCCGTGAGGTCAGGAGCTGGAGTCCACCGCGAGCGGCACAGTTGGGAGCGGAGGCGACGAAGACCAAGCCGCGACCGAGCTGGAGGAGTCCGCCGGGGATGGCTCTGCTGAGATGGGCCCGGGGCCTGACACGGCTCCTACCCTCCCTCCACTTCAGCCTTTGGCCTCTGCCATTGAGCGCGCCGCCGTGTCTCGGGAAGATGCGGGTCAGCTGTGCACGGTGGCGGGTCCTCTGGTTGCCGTGGGGGGGGGGGGCGTGCGGGCCGGGGACGGCAGCCGGGCCCATCAATGTCGATTCCGACGTGGACACCGACGACAACAGCGAGGATTCCGGAAGCGAGCCCTCTGGCGACTTCGCAGTCGGCAGCGCCAGGGGTTCCCCCGGGCGTCGACAGGCCGGAGTTGCCAAGTTCGTGGGGCGGGAGCGTAAACCGTGGTCCTCCAGGGCAGCCGTTGGTCCTGTCAGAGGGGGACCCGCAGCGGGCTCGAAAGCTGGAGTGGTGGGCCGTGTCCACCGCACATACACGGGGCCGCGTCGCGCTAAGGTGGTCGTGGGTGGTACGCAGGCCGTGCGATCCCGAGCCCCCGCACGCCGTCAAGCTGGGAGACCTCGTTTGGCCCAGCAGATCGCCGCGCCGGAGCCCAAGCGCATCAAGCTCGGGCCGGGCGGGCATGTCCGGACGCCGGAGACGCAAGGCCCGGTGGAGGGTGCCTTCGTGGCTGCAGCTGAGCGTCTCAAGGCCAAGGCTAGGGGGCGGGCGGGCCCAGTGGCGTCGCCCCCCCCCCCCCCCCTATGTAAGGGTCCCGACAGGGGTGGGAGGGTGCAAGAACAGCCCCCCCTCTTCCTGGAGTTCATGCAGACACTCACCCCCCATTTTCATTGGATAGCCGAGCGGGAACGTTGTGGCTTGTGGATGGTTGCGAAGAGGGTGGATTTGTGGTTGAATAGAGTCTTCGATACAGCCGAGGATTTCCGCTTGCAGGGGGCTTTACCCGCTCTCCTGAGCGCCTTGCGCACGCTCCACCCGGACGCCTGGGAGGCATGCCTCCATGTCAACACCTCCCCCATTCCGCGGTTCATGGGGGGGGTCGAGGATGCCATTTTGGACCGGGGATTGGGGCCGATAGGCACCCACCAGCTCCCTGAAGATCTGTGGGACGCTGTAGTTCCGCCCTTCTACCGCGGGGGGCTCCAGGATTTTGACGTCGAGCGGGAGTGGCAGGACGGGGACAGGGTGGTCCGAGGGGCAACCCGATGGGTGTCGCAGCAGGTCCAGAGGATAGTGCAGGCGTTGAGGGGGGCGGGGGTCTACGAGGAGACGGCTGACCCCCCCCCCCCCCACGTGTTACCCCTTCGTCATCCCCAAGTCCTCCGAGAAGGTATCCTTGATCTTGAGTTGCGTCAAGATCAACAAGAGTGATGGGGGCAAACCCCCCACTTTTAGATTGGATTCCTGGGAGGATTTGGCCAGCTCCTTATCGGCAATCCCGCCTGATGTGGGCCTCTACGGGCTCCACATTGACCTCAAAAATGCGTTTTGGAGCTTTTGCTTGCCCCAGGGTGCACGCCAGGTTTTTCGCTTCCGGCCCGCCCCCGGGGCTCCGCCTGTGGCGCTGTCGCGCCTGCCCTTTGGCTGGAAATACAGCCCCTATCTGTGCCAAACGAGTTTGGCTCGCATTCTCCGGGGGGTGCTGCCCCCCGAGATACTCCTTGTGCACTACCTCGATGACTTTTTGCTCGTCTTCACTGATAGGGAGGTGCTCAGGGAGGCGGGGCGAGCGGCTGTGCGTGCCCTGATCGAGGCTGGGTTCCTCATAAGTCCTAAGAGTGTCCTGGACCCGGTGCCTGTAGCGTCATTCCTGGGGAAGGAGCTTGACTTGCAGACTAGGCAGATCAGGAGCCACGAACAGGCGCTGCTCCAGTTGTGGGCGGGCTGGCTGAGACTGGCGGTTGGCGCAGGCACCGACCGGCACCTCCAAAGCTTCCTGGGTTTGCTGAATTGGCATGTGCGACCGAGGGGATTGGGTTGCCCTTTCGCGGCGGGCGCCTACTGCTGGCTGCGCTGGGGTAGAACGGTGGGGGGGGTCAAACAGCCTGCCCAGGGCTTCCCCCTGAAAATGCTGGGCAGCCTCGCAACATTGGTGGCGGTGGCGGCCGAGCCCTGGCAGGCGCCGGGTGGGGAGGCCTGGCGGCAGTTGAGGACCCTCCAGTTTGGGAGTGAGGACAGGCTTTCGCGATCCTCTCTGTGGTGCGGGGGCGTCGTCATCTGTGTCGATGGAGCGCGCGATGCGGGGTGCTGGGGGGTGGGAGCGCTCGTGCCGGGGGTGGGTGTGCGTACACATGTGACACCTCCTGCCCGCTTTGCCAGCCAGCAAACCACGGAGCTGAGGGGAGTGGCGTGGGCTGTCAGGTTTGCCGTCAGGACAGGACACCGATCTGTTACGGTGTGTAGCGACAGTGAAGCGGCCATTGCTCAGGTTCTCCGACTGCGCGCGACTAGCCACCTGACCCACCACCAAGCGGTCCTTCGGTCGTTGGTTAGGGTCCTGTGGGTATCAGGGATCGTACTCCGCCTGGTGTGGGTGCCCTCGGCGCTGCAGCCGGGAGACCCTATGTCAAGGGTGACGTCAGTGTTTGGAGGCTCACAGGCCAGAGCGGAAGTCGAGGCTTGGTGCACGTGGGATGCATTGCTGGAAAATTTGGGCGAGGCTCGGGTGAGGGGGGTGGTGTGTCTCCGGGGATGCTGCCCCCCCCCCCCCCCCCCAGGCAATCCAGCGGCGGCGGTGTATGCGCCCTCCATGTAGCGACCGTTTTTTTTGCTTTCCGCACCTATGACCAAGCGTCGGGGCTCGCGTGGGGCCCGCAGGCGACGGGGTTCCCGTGGAACCCACCGGAAGGGTCGCCATGGCGGACAGCGGCACCGGCGTTCCGCGGACGCCAAGCAGCGCCGGGCGGCGAAGTGGAGCAGCGTGCTCCGCACCCGCCTTCGCGGCAGGTTGGCGCGCCTGCCCATCCGCCGGGTGCTGCTCGGCAACGGGGTACGCCTGTGCCCCCAGTGCCCCCTCCCTGACGACAGGGACGGGTTTTTGGAGCGAGCGGTCCGGGACGTGGCCGCACGTGTGGGAGGCACGCCGCACCGCCGCACGACCCCCGACGGCCGCAGCGTTAAGCCCCCAGGGCGGCATGCATGCTGCCAGGTCTGGGAGGTAAGGCTGCCGGAGGGAGTCGCTGTGGTCTCCCTAACGGACTGGAACCAGGGACACAGGGTTGCTGTGCCCTATATATGGATCCAAGCCCGGTATGGGCTGGTGTTGCAATTTGCTCGCCTCTTCAACCCGTGAGACTTGACGACTGTCGTCGTCGTCTGTGCCGGCCCACTGCAGTGGGTGTCCCCGACGGCATGGCCGCTGGGTGCTGTTTTTGTTTTGGCTTTTTGGACCTGCCTCAGTCCGCGTTCCGCTGGGGCTGACGGCCGAGTGCTGCGATTGCCCGCCTTTTACCATCAGTGAGACTCGGCGGCCGTCGTGATCGCCTATATCTGCCCACTGCGGTGGGTGAACCTGGCGGCGTGGCCGCTGGGCGCGTCTATTTGTTTTGTCTTTTTGCTTGGTTGGCGGCATGACCGCTGGGTGCTTTATTCGATTTGTCTTTTTGGGCCTGCCTCAGTCCGCATTCCGCTGGGGCTGACGGCCGGTTGGTGCTATTTGACCGCATTCTACGTCCGTGGGGCTCGGCGACCGTCGTGATCACCTGTATCTGCCCACTGCGATGGGTGTCCCTGACGGCGTGGCCGCTGAAGGAGTCCGCCGGGGTAGCTCTGCTGAATTGGGCCCGGGGCCCGACGCGGCCCCTACCCTCCCTCCACTTCAGCCTCTGGCCTCTGCCATTGAGCGCGGCGCCGTGTCTCGGGAAGATGCGGGTCCGCAGTGCACGGTGGCGGGTCCTCTGGTTGCCGTGGGGGGGGGGGGGTGCTTCTGTTTGTTTGGTCTCTTTACTTGGTTACTACCTCAGTTCACATTCCTCTGGGGCTGGGATTCGGATGTGGGCTCTGTGGTGCAAGAGCTGGGTACGGCGGAGAATGAATACCCAAGTCCTGTGCAGTTTTCTTGTGCTCCGCTTGTGCAAACACTAGTTGTGCCTCGTCTCAACTTTTGTTTGCGTCTCCAATGTTTAGGCAGTTTTCCTGTCTTTGCCCGCCCACCCACCCACTGACCGGCTGACCCCCTGAGAGCGCCTGCCCTTTCCTTTACCTTTTGAAACCGATCCCCTCGGGTGGAGTGGGGGATCTTACCGTGCTGCAGCGTGTGGGCCAGAGTATAGGGTCAGGGTCTGTTTCAGAGTGGGGTCCCGCATCCAGCGGAATGGTCCGCAGCGCACCCGTCCATACAACCGCCGGTAATTCCGGCCTTGGTGATACTTCAGTACTGCCATCCCAAGTCCTGTGCAGTTTTCTTGTGCTCCGCTTGTGCAAACTTGCACAGAACAACGTGGGGGGCAGTGGTGCCCAAGCCCTTGCTGGGCTGAAGAATGCCGCTGCACTGCACACGCTGACTTTGGATCTTGCATAGAACAACGTGGGGCACAGTGGTGCGCAAGCCCTTGCGGGGCTGAAGAATGCCGCTGCACTGCACACTCTGACCTTGAATCTTGCACACAATAATGTAGGGGACGGTGGTGCACAAGCCCTTGCAGAGCTGAAGAATGCGGCTGCACTACACACTCTGACTTTGGTTCTTGCACACAATAATGTGGGGGATAGTGGTGCACAAGCCCTTGCAGGGCTGAAGAATGCTGCTGCACTGCACACTCTGACCTTGAATATTGCATACAATAGTGTGGGTGACAGTGGTGTGGAAGACCTTGCGGAGCTGAAGAATGCGTCTGCACTGCACACTCTAACTTTGGCCCTTTGGGGCAATTGTGTGTGAGAGAGTGGTGCGGAAGCCCTTGCGGGATTGAAGAATGCTGCTGCACTGCACACTCCCATTTTGGATCTTGCACACAACTACGTGGGGGACAGTGGTGCGCAAGCCCTTGCAAGGCTGAAGAATGCTGCTGCACTGCACACTCTGACTGTGATTCTTGCACACAACTACATGGGGGACAATAGTGCACAAGCCATTGCGGGATTGAAGAATGCCGCTGCACTGCACACTCTGACTTTGGATTTTGCACACAACATTGTGGGAGACAGTGGTGCACAAGCCCTTGCGGCGCTGAAGAATGCGGCTGCACTGCACACTTTGACCTTGAATCTCATTGACAATGATGATTTCTGACGCACAGTTCCACAGTAACCGGTAGCGGTTGGAGGGGAACCGGCAGCAGTTGGAGGGTAACCGGCAGCAGTTGGAGGGTAACCAACGGCAACCGATGGGGATTGGCGGGTAACAGATGGCAATGGTAGACGACCTTTTGTAACTAGAAAGAAACGTCCACTAACAACCATCTTGACTAGCACCCCGCAAGAGGGAATCGTTGCAGGTACAATCATGGGGTAATCTTCCAAAGGGATCAATTGCATGGACATGCAATACGGTGTGGCCGCCAAGGCATGTCAGGCAGCTCATCATTTACAAGATTGCCTCCAGACTTACTACGTAGTAACACAACGTAACACACCCCCGGCCTCGCTGCCCTGGCGTTGTCCTTCAGCCGGACCTGGAGCAGGAGGGCGTGGTGTTCGCCCTCCCATAGCGCCTTGACGATCATGCGGGTACAGTCCACCGGGCCGACTACGGCTTCTGGCCCCGGCAGGCGCTCCGGGTCGCAGACGACGATGTGCGCGTCCGCCGGGCTGAACATGCAGACCACCCACTGCGGGTTCTGCTGTCCCCGTTGTGTCCCTTTGTTTCCGTCACCTGTGAGAATGCAATAAAAGGCGATATAATGCAATACAGTACGGCACGGTACAATGCACTGCAGATATGATGCACAATCCAAAAGACACCATGCAAAATACAAAATGCAGTTGTACTTGCCTGGACCATTTTCCACTTCACCACACCTTGATGCAGGTGGCGTCTATTAAAACAATTTGTTCACTTTTCCAACAAAGGGGTGGGGGATGGGTGCCGCGACCGAAGGCAGGGTTTCTCCAACGGCCATCAGCGGTTGTCAAGGGTATTTGCCTGGTTTTCCTGTGGGCAATCTACAATGTGATGGCATTTGGCGATAAAAAGGCCCAGTTGACCAGAATGCCACGAAACCAAGAAAGTAGTGGACATTGGTGGTGCATGGGTTGCATCCACCAATTGAGGGTCGAATTCCCCTGAAGCACCCGAGTCAATGCTGCAAGTTGATGGAGGATTGGTCCGCCTTCAGTTGCGAAACGCGGGGTTCCCGGGGTGCAGTTCCAACACGCAACATCTCTTGCATCTGGGAGACTAGTGCATCAATTTGGTAGCTGTGGGCCCAGCATATGGGCCGCCAGCAATGACGACATATATGCAAACTTCAGCTACCAGTGTACCCCTCACTCCCCTGCATGGCTTGGATTGTTGGCTACCCTGCGCTGCGTAGCAAATCACATCATCGGCTCAGGGGCTCATCCCAAAGGGCTCCGAATCCACAGGAATCGGGTTGCAGAGGATGGGGGGGCACTGAGGCAGACCGTGCACATGTGGCACCGCAGCGCAAACAGTGTTTGGGTCATGCTTCATGCGGATGCCGGGCCAACGTTGTTGCCCTTCCAGATAAACAAATGTCCGTATGGTACATACCCCCCGCCCCCCCCTTTGTGCAAGCAACGCCATGTGCACTGAGTCATTGACTTCGGGGGGTGGGGGGTTGAGCTTTTGCAGTACGGATGCCAGGGACACCCGGCGGCCCAGCTCGGCATCGGAGGATTCGGGGTTCAGCACAGATGTGAGTGACACGCGTTGGATGAAGTATTCCAGAGTCAGGGAGACAATATGTACATTGCCATGGACAATTGTGACGGTGCCTCCGGCGCCTATCTGCAGACAATCTGTGGACATCATGTGGCGGCGCCTCTGCCGTATTCATAACGATGAACTGAGAGAGTTGACGCAGTGAATCCGGGGGCTGGCGACCATCGTTGTTCTATGGCCAAGCAACGCGAACACAGACAATGTGTGTTGCGGCTCCGCCGCGTGATACTTGCTGTACTGTGGGAATGCCTGAGTGATCCTGCAGGGTGACGCCCATCGTTGATTTATGGCCAAGCAACGCCTATGTCCAAGCGACAACAGGCGTTGGTTCCGTCAATTTTTCTATTGTGGATTTTGGCAGTGCATTTTTTCAATTAGTCCTGCTGTGTGCCATGTGTGCTATCCGATATCTTGGTTTTGAGATGCATGATGTTCATATTTCGTGTCAAGGCAGCTGATTTGGGCTTGATGGCCTTTGCAGCATATCTTGCCCCTTGGTTTTCAGAATATTACGACATGTCGTTCCGCATGTACTGTGCACAGTGTAACGCGTAAGTAACACCCTTGTCCAAGCAACACTAACCGTTGGTTCCGTCAATTTTCTGGTCATTTACAGTTGCTTGGACAGGCGGCGGGGAGGGGGAAGGGTAGTGTGGCATTGCACTTTTGCGAAACATGAAGCACAGGTTTTGTGCAAGTGCTGCCTTGTGCCGTCGTGCCTGTTTCACAAGTGGGCAACGAAGAAGAACAACGTTCTGTCATTCTTGATGAGCTGATTCAGTCATTCAACGTCATGAGGGGTCAGACTGGGAGTCGTACCGCCTCAATGAAACCCTTTCCAATCATGTCAACTGCATTGATGTTGCTTGTGTCAAGCATTTGCATCCTGACCCGGACATGTGTCCTCATCGTTTTGCATCGCTGACACAGTAATGGAACACCAGTCTCCCACACGCCATGACCATGGACCGTGTCTAGACGCAGATCTTTCGATGCAAGTGATGATTGCTTCGCTACAGATTCGGGGGTCCTGTTCAATATTGCATGCGCACTCTAGACATGGAGCTCAAAGGTTTCTAGTAGTGCCATCCACGCTTTGCCCACGTGTGCGCTTGCTTTCGCGTCGTGCACAGACAAATAACCATTTGCCAACGAGGGGCTTGTCGGCAACCGCCCAAAATGGGCAGGCGGGCCCTGATACCAAGACAACACTCGAAGGGAAACAGCCCCACAATTTGGACCAGCACAACGTGACAGCCTTACCAACCGGACCAATCGGACCTGAACGGACCTGGCGAGCATTCCCCATTTGCTGGCCACGCGTGTGGGCGAGGCCAGCACCAACCACTTCTTGCCCAGACTCCGGCACCACGCGCCTGCAACACGGGGTGATCCACCTTGGATCCAGAACAGGCACCGAGGAGTTTTTTGTTCCTCTTGAGCCCCTCCCTTGGGAGGTTGGGTTTTCATTGGGGGGGGGGGGGTGTCAATAGAGCTCCCCAAAACTGGGGGGAGGGGTTCGGGGAAGGGCTCAATTGACAGGACCAGCAATCAGTCCTGATGAGTCTGGTGCCAAAGGTGTCGAAAAATTTTTTGAGTATTGAAAATGGTCCTTTTTTTTCACCAAATACGAATGATGACTTTTCTGAACCCCCTCGACGCGCTGATTCCAAAAATCCCACTTTGAATTTTTGCCGAATTTTGGGTCCGGGTCACCTCCAAGGCCCAGGGGTCAGTCTCGGTAGGATTTTGGGGGGTCCGTCATTTGAGCTCTTCTTCTTGCGGGGGGCGGGGGGGGTCTAGCCAAAGGGCTGTATCGACCCCCGCGCCCCCAGTTGAAAGCCCGCCCACCACTTGGTGGCAGAATGCTTCCCCCGGAACACCAGCAGGATGTAATACAGTAGAGACATTGCCAAGTGATGCCTGGTCTTAACCCTGGGATAGAGCAGTTGATACGCCCCAGCCCGACACCACATGTGTGCTCGCCGAGAGGCAAGGAAGCCAGTGCGGGCGGTCATGGCCGAGCCTCCTGGGAGCAGACCTGAGGCTGTGCAAGGGGAGCCTCTCGCTCTGTCGGTGAGGAGGGTGTCGTGCCTCACGCGATCCGACCGGCCCTGTCTTACGTTTCACACATCAAATTTGGTGGTGAGCACCCTCAAAACTTCACTGCATTGGGCGAGTCTGAACGCGATGCAGGCCGGCGCTGGCGTGGGAGGGTCTGAGCATGTCAGGGGGGTCCTTAAGGGACGAGATTTTTTTTTTTTTTGCTAAGGACAGCCCTTAAGGACCGCCCCAAGGGACCACCAACCGCCAACCGCCAACTCCCATCAACTGCCAACCGCCACCAGCCGCCAACCACCAACCGCCGCCAACCGCCAGCGGCGACCAACCGCCAACTGCCAACCACTGCCAACCGCCTCCAACCACCAACCGCCAGCCACCAACCGCCGCCAACCACCACCAACCGCCACCAACCGCCAGTTGCCAACTGCCAACCGCCAACCGCCGCCAACCGCCAACCGCCGCCAACCGCCAACCGCCAACTGCCACCAACCATGGTTGAGCACATGGAGTGCCGGCGGGCTTTTTTGGGAAAACTGGTACCGGAACACTTTTTTTTTTCCGTTAAGGACACCCCTGGGGCATGACGTGTGAGCAGAGGCACAACTTTACTCCTGTGCGTACACCCTGAAGCACCGGGGGAGGGGAAAATGAGGAGCGGGCGACATTTGGAATGGCGAAGTTTGGCACAACAACACTGTGCCAGACTATGCCGCGGCATTTGGAGGTCCGAGACCATTTTCTAGCGCTCTTGGCACACACATTTCCATTGTGCCCAACAACAAGCCTCCAGAAGCCTCCAGAAAATATGCGCAACTATCAAAGCAACCGTCCAGAAGCCTCCAGGAAACAACCGCAACCAACCACAGGCTCATCGGAAATGCAGCCACCGTTCGTGGTGTATGCTTCTTCTTGTGCCATAATCTCGGAACTTTGCACCAAATTTTGCAGCGGAATTTTAAGAATTGGTGCCAAATTTTCTCCGCACCAAATTTCGCACATTCCCAATTGCCCCCTCCGGTACCAACTGGCACACTTACAGAGCCATGATTCCCCACCCCCCCGTGTATCCCATCTTCCCTCACACATGTCACCTGGTCTCAGAGCCATGTCTCCTCCATCCGCATTTTTCAAGCCGCAGGCGGCCGGCGCCGTTGCCGCGCGGCTGCATTACGTCTTCGCGTACGGGACGCTGAAGCGGGGCATGCCCAATGCGGTGCGCATGAAGCAGCCGGAGAAGTTCTCTCGGCTGCTCGGCATGGCCTACACGAAGGACAAGTACCCGCTGGTCTTGGGCACGGAGTACAAGATCCCCTTCATGCTCGACGTCCCCAACAACGGGCACAACGTGCTCGGCGAGGTCCCAGCCTGCCCCCCCCCCCCTGAGGTCGTGGACAGCCCTTCAGGACAACCCCTAGGGACCACCAACCGCCAGCCGCCGCCAACCCCCACCAACCGCCAACCGCCGCCAACCCCCACCAACCGCCAGCCGCCGCCATCCCCCACCAACCGCCAACGGCCACCAACCGCCAACGGCCTCCAACCGCTAACCTTCGAAGTAGAGAAGGTCCCATGGCCATGAAGCAGAGAGCGTCCCCGTGAGGCTGACAAAATACGGCCAAGCTATGAACAATGAGCCAATGTTAATCGGATGATCTGATTGGAACTGCCGAACAGTGCTGCATATGCATACCAGGACGTGCATGTGTGGAGCGCTCTTTGACCTGCTTGCGGCCCTTAAAATCCCCCCCCCCCAGGGGGGGAACCGTCACCTTGGCCCAGAAAGCATAGGAAATACTAGGCGCCAAAGAAAGTTTTTACAAGGCGCCGAAGCTGATTTACACTGTGATACTATGGTACAGATTTGTGGTGCAGCCCCCCCCCCCCCCCCACCCCCAGATGGGGAACCGTCACTTTGTGACCATCCCCTTGGGGGGGGGGGTAACCGGCCCGACAAAAGGGGGGATATTTCAAGGGGGGGGGTACTTGCCCCTGTGGAGCATGCTTGGCCCCACCGTCCGTTTGTAGGCGGCTATGCGTCCGTTTGCGTCCGTTTGTGTTTGCAGGGGGCGTCTGTTTGCCGTTGAGGGGGGCGTCTGTTTGCGTGCGTTTTTCTGCTGCATCAGGAATGTCAACGAGTTTTTTGACTGGGAACACCTGAAGTACACCGCCTCAATGATCTGCTGCCCAAAGTTTGTGTAAACACCAGCACCACTGAGGTGCCCTGGAGGTTTGCAAGACCTGCCTGCTATGAGCAAAAGATGTGACGGCACAGCAATATTTGTAAACCTGTTTTGTGAACCTTGATTGCGAGTGGTTATCTCTATTACTGTGTGAAGTGAGCAGGCTACGCCAGCTCATCTTGGTCTCAGCCAAAAAAAAATTGTAAGTTGCGTCCGTTTGCGTCTGTTTTCAGCTCTGTGGGGTGTCTGTCACAGGGAAGGGTTTTGGGGGCCGGGTCTCTTCTGCTTGGGTAAAGCTGGAGCTGATTTCACGATACCCGGCACCAAAGTACCAGCGCCAGGCAAACGCCACTTCTGGAACCCGGGTCTTTACGCACTATCCAGCGAGCACCTGCAAACCCCACCCCTACCCCCACCCCTGCTGCCCTCGACCTCTGTCACCTCCCATTGCCACCGCTGAGTGTAAGTGGGCGGGGTGGGGGGTGGGGGGCACTGTGGAGATATCCCACGGAGCAAGCGATTGGCAGCAGCAACCAAGCGCCAGGGACGCATTAGAATAAAGGTTTTTTTAAGGAGGACATAGGCCCCGAGTCCGGACCCCCCCTTCCCCCTTGTATCTTAACGACTGGATGTAGCATAGCAGTTTGATTGCTGATTGACTCTTGGAACATTGACTGGAATTGCCTGGGCGGGGGCATCCAGTATCTGTTACCGACCATGATTGAGCCCCCCTCCTGCGTGAAAACAATGTACTGTGAGTCGTGGCTATGACCAGACGCCGGTGTCATGGGGGTGTATGCGATCTCAGTATCCGTTGCTCATGGCCCCCTCCTGCGCCTTCGGCGCCACTGTCTTGTGTGTTTCGTGGACCATTTTTGACGAAACGCACATTTTCGGCGCCTTCGGCTCCCAAAATTGTCGGACTTCGGTTGGCAAGGAGGAGCCCCCCCCCCCCCCCCCCCTCCCCTTTCAGAACCTCCCCTTTCCCTGCGCGCCCAAACCCCCCATGTCCCCTGCTCCTCCGCTCTACTGCGTCCCTGCCAAGCGTCACACATGGGCAACAACACCCTTGCCCCAGGGCTTCTTTTGAGCAGGGGGGGGGAGGGGGGGAGGGGGTTTTGGACCCAAAACTTGGTGTACCAAAAATGGCCTGACCAGATTTTCCCGATTGTAAATTTCGTTTTTTCCCGCGATGGTCACTTTGGTCTGGGGAGGGGGGGAGGGGGTTTTGGGGGAGCCCCCCCCCCCCCCTTTGGTTTTTAATTATTCTAAAGAACCCCTGCCTTGCCCTATTGCCGTCCTATCCCGCCCCCCGCCCCGCCCGCCCGCCCTCCCGCCGCCCCCGCGCGTTGCGTTCCCAGGCCCCTGGCCCCCTCATTGCCCAGGTCTGGGAAGTCGACGAACAGATGCTGCAGTTCTTGGACGATTATGAAGGCGTGCCCGTCGGACTGTACAAACGGGTCAATCTCGACATTGATGAGTTCAGGTGCGCCGCGCTTCTGCTGACGTTGCGACGTGGGCTGTGACCCACGCCCCACTGCCGGTGGTGGCCGGGGAGGCCGATCTGTGTGCGCACCACCCAGGGATGCATTAGAAGGGAAGGCACCTCAGAGGTGGCCCCTGAGGCGGTTAGGCAGGCGTTGGAGGAGGTTGCCAAAGCGGTTGGGGGCGGTTACTGTCGGTTACAAATGCCATTGAGGCTGGCACTTGGCGTCAGGAAGACGGTGGCTGGGCGTAGGCTGGGCGCCCTCAAGGGGGGGGGGGGGTACCTCCCCCCTTTCCATTGCATCCCTGGCACCACCCCCCCATCTTTTTGTCATGTCCTGTTCCAAAGAGACACCTCCACCGCCCCAGGCCCTCTCCCCCCCTTACAGGTCCAACGTACGGGCATCATGAACACGATGGCCAGGTGGGTCCGTGGACTACGTGCAAGCCTAGGAAGTATCCAGTTTTCCGGATACCTCCGGATACCTCCATTTTCCCCATTTTCCCATCCGGATACTTGGATACCAGGTTTTTTATTCACGGCCCTGTGGGGAAGCAGGTTGCCTTTAGGAAAAATGGGAAAAATGGGACCTGCCCGTGTCCCATTTTTCACCCATTTGCCCCCCATTTCTACACCATTTTCCTCCATTTTTCTTTCTTGGAACCGTTTCATACATTTTCCATGATGTATTTGTAACAACTTCCCATTTTCCCCCATTTTCCTCCATTCCCCCCCCCATTTTTCCCCATTTTCCCCCATTTTCCCTCATTTTTCCTCATTTTCCCCATTTTCCCCATTTTTCCGTGGCTTGCTGGATACTGGGATACTCCGGATATGGATACTTCCTGGGCCTGTACGTGGACCTGTTTCGCGGTTGTGACCTGACGCTTTGTTGTGCTGCGCTTCTGCCCCTCGGTGGTAAGGGCCGTGGAAGCGGGTGCACACACACACACCTGCACAGGAGAAGGAGGTCGTGCAGGGGGGGGGGGGCGCCAAGGGGACGGACGTTCCTGCACGTGTCGCTACGGCTGTCCTTAAGAAGTCTTTTTTTTTTTTTTGCCAAGGACAGCCCTTCAGGACAACCCCCAGGGACCACCAACCGCGAACCGCCGCCAACCCCCACCAACCGCCAACCGCCGCCAGCCCCCACCAACCGCCAACGGCCTCCAACCGCCAACCTTCGAAGTAGAGAAGGTCCCATGGCCATGAAGCAGAGAGCGTCCCCGTGAACGTGCGTTTCTGTTGGCGGTACGAAGGCCCCCCCCGCTTAAGAGCAGCCAACCTCAAAGGCCAGATGAGTGCCGAGGATGACAATCAGGGCTGTGCATTGAGGTTCAGATGACGCAGTCCTTCAGCATGCCTGGATAGCCTTGGTCTATAAGTATGAGTGGAACCTCGATGTAGGGTACCCCCCCCCCCCCTGTATAAGCTACGCCCTTGTCCAAGCTACAGCGGGTGTAGGGACGGTATTAATTTGGTACCTAATTTGATTCGGTACAAATGCAGTGCGGCCACGTAAAACATGGGTTTGGTGTCAAATTTGCCAGTTACATAGGGTCATGGACACATCTGTTGTGAGTGTTTGCCCATTTGAACCCACATAGCTCTAATTTTGGGGATAATTGTGCATTATATTCCCCTTTCTTGCACCAGCTCACCATGCAATCTTCTCTTTTTGAACCCGGGCGTCTACGGCCTTGTCCAAGCTACAGTAGGCGTAGGGACCGTATTAATTTGGGACTTTTGCGTAGCTTATACAAGGGGGGGGGGGGGTACGACTCACTGTATATGGCGACTGTCTATAGTGGAATGCCGCACCATTGTGAGGGACACACATCATTGGACTGGAGGCTGACAGTGCCTATGGCGGGGGCATTCAGTCAGTTCAGTCAAGTTAAGGACAGCCCCGCGTGTCGCCGCAAGACCCAGAGCGGCGGTTGTGTGCACGGGGGCTCTGCCCTCGTGTTGCAGCCGCGCCCCGCCCTGTGCCCTCCCATCAAACGCCCGGCAGGCCGGAGGTCGATGGCGCGCCGGCCCCCGCCAGCGCGTGGGTGTACCTCCGCGGGGACGGCGGGGCGACGTGGCGCACAGAGCAGATGCTGGAGTCCGGCGAGCCCTTCCCCGAGTACACGCAGGAGCACCTCGTCGACTACGTGCCCCGTGCCAAACGCCCCGGCCCCATCATTCGCGCCTGAGCACGAGCCGACGGTGCGCCAGGCCTTTGCCGTGCTGCCCCAGAGGCCCTTGCCCCACCCTTGGGACGCGGTTTGTGCGAAACAGGCCGTTTGCTTGGCGGCCTAAAGCCCCTACCCCCGGGGCAAGCGTGCGGGGGGGGGGGGGGGGCGTGCCCACTCCAGAACTGCGGTTGACAACCGGACGATGCCCTCTCTCTCCTGCAATCGGGTCACTTTGCACTCCATTCCTACGGACCTGTCTGCGAAAGGCCCCTGGGCGAGGATGTATGAGAACCGCGGGTGGGCTGTTTCCTCGGTTCGGGTACGCGACCCCCCCCCCCCCTCCCAGCCCTCGGCGCCCACTTAGTTACCAAGGGTCAATAGCTACCGGCCATGAATATGGTGGCGCCGAAGGTGCCCGAAAAAATTTTTCATTCCCCTTGCCCACATAGCACCCCTCCCTGCCCAGGCGCTGGAGCACCCCAACACTATCCTTGAACCAACCTTGACCCTCCAATGCCCCCCCTCCCCAAGGGGCCTTCGGCCCACTTCTACTGGGGGGGGGGGGTCGCGTACAAAAGCGAGGAGACTGCCCCCCCCCCCCCCCCCCGATGATGAGAACACTGACATAAGGAGGGACCCCTCCCCCCCTTCAGAACAAAGTGACCATGTTTGAGGTGGAGTGGGACACGGAGTGCAGCACGGACGTCAGTGACAATGGGGGCGCACCGTGCGCTGTGTGAAAAGTCGGCTGTTTTCCACCGCCGGTAGCCACGGGTCCCAGGGTCCTGAACTCCGCACCCCCGACGCTGTTTTGAATGGATCATGCACGCGTCTGTAGGGGGGGTGGTTTGCAGGGGTATTCCCGGGATAAACAGCGTAATCATCGGCGCTGTGCGAAAACGCCCCCTGAGGAGGGACCCCCTCCCCCCTTCCAGACCAAAGTGACCATGTTTGAGGTGGAGTGGGACACAGAGTGCAGCACGGACGTCAGTGACATTCGGAAGCGAAAGGGCAGGAGGGCAATCAAGAATGCTCCTGACGTGCCCTGAAGGCACGATTCTGACCTGAAACCCAATCTGTGCCGGCACCTCGCGGCGCCTTGCGGGACATCCTGAACACTTTGTGATGGCGCGTAACGGCGCGTTGCTGAACAATCTGGACAATGTGTGTCGGGGCGCCGCCGCGTGATACTTGAGGTAGTCTTGGAATGCCAGAGTGATCCTGCAGAGGGTGACGCCCATCGTCGATCTATGGCCAAGGGGAGGGGGGCATTTGGACACCCCCCCCCCCCCAAGGGATGCATTAGAAGGGAAGGGACCGTGCCTCCGGCGGCGTATTCATGACAATGCACTGAGAGTGTCCCCGGAGGAAGTCCGGAGGCTGACGACCATCGTCGGTCAATGGCCAACGGGACCATCGCGGGAAAAAGCGAAATTTACAATCGGGAAAATCTGGTTGGGCCATTTTTGATACACAACCTTCTGGGCCCCAGACCCCCCCCCCCCCCTCTTCTAATACATCGTTGCCCTGGGGTCAGAGGCCAGAAAACATTTGTGCAGCAATATCGGCCTCCTTTTTTGCGGCCCCTTTGATATCCCCGAGGAATGTTTTCTGATGTGGCTGGGGCCCGGGCTGGCCGGAGCCCCCAACGACCCTCCCGCCCCTGGGGTCGCCAAGGAATGCCCTGACAGGAGGGTCCCCCCCTCGCCAGCGCTGCCAGAGGGGTCACAGTGTTTGCCCGGCCGTGAGATTTGGAGGGTGCTCTCCACCGGTTCAGAGGTGGGGAGCAGGGCTCGGGGCCAGCACGTGTTGCGTGGCGGCGGTGTGCGAGACTTCCTGGCAGTTTGCCTGTGGTTTTCGGGTCTTTGGGGAGGGGAACGGCAGAGATGGCCCAGAGGGGATTGCTAAGGCGGTTGCTGGCGGTTGGAACAGCGGTGGGGAGGCGGTGTCTGGCGGGTGCAAGGCGGTTTGGGGGGGGGGGGGTTCTGCGCTCACCGAAGCGACTGGCGGGCCTGATGGTCCCTCCAAAGAGGGAAGTGGCCTATGGTGGGCAGGACAGATGGACGGAGAGACAAGTCAGAATTAGTACAGAATGATCGGGTTGTACCTGCTGGCGCAGGAGGGGGGGGGGGGGTCTGGACCCGGGGTGTATGTCCTCCTTAAGAAATCTTTATTCCAATGCATCCCTGGCGCTTGGTTGCTGCTGCCAATCGCTTGCTCAGTGGGATATCTCCACAGTGCCCCCCACCCACCACCCCGCCTACATACACTCAGCGGTGGCAATGGGAGGTGGCAACTCTGGGGTAGGGGGAGGGGTGTCCTTCCCCACCCCTTGTCCTTCCCCAGGGGGGGGTGGGGGACCATCACTTGCTCAACCCAAAATTTTTCGTTGCAGCTCACTGTGTTGTTGTGGCAAAACCACCACCCAAGAGTGCTGCCCAAAGCATTCCAGTGGAAAGTGGTGAGCATGTGCAAGAGTTCAAGGTCAAGGGGAGCAGGACGAAGAAATTTACATCGAACTGGTTAAGGAGTAGGTCTCCGGCAGCCCTTTGAACGTATCTTATGCTGAATTCTTTCGTTTTATGCTGCAATTTCTGTGCCTGCAAATGTGTGCGTACGGTGGTAGTGCGGTTCCCCAGGGGGGGGGGGGGGGGGGCGTCTTCCCTGGGGTGGGGAAGGACAAGGGGGGGGGGGGGGGTATGTCCCTCAAAATGACCACCGCATCACGTTCGGTTTGATTTCTCTGCTGTGGAGGCAAAGATGTTGGCCACAGGGCACCCCCAATACGACCCCCACCTTGATTTTTTGCGTCCACAATCAAACACGTTCGTGTGCATTGCTTCAGTCGGGACCAAACGGAGCCCTCACTCGCGTGTTGGGGCCACAGGTACCCCCCGCAATGCACTGGGGGAGTTCGGGGCGAATGGGGGAGGGTGGCAGCCCACACCGGAACCTGCACTCCGGAATCTGAACATGCGACGCACAGTCGGACCCCCGCTCTCGGTTAACCCACAGTGCCCTCCCCCCCCCGCCCTCCAAGTGGAAATCCCCCCCCCCCCCCCAGCACACACACAAATGCACTCCCCCGAGCTGACGTCGATCAACAACTGTTGGTCACTCAAAAGGATATCACACTGGACACCAGTGATGCCACACGGGACGCGACCAGCCTTTGTGGGGCACCACCCCAACAGCCTGCCCCACCGATGGCGCCGTGGACCCACTCACTCGTCCGCCATCGCACACCTGTTGGGCCCAGGCTGGTCCTTTGGGAACGAGATGGTACCTGGTCTTTACCCCCACCCGGAACGGCCCGAGTGTTTTAAGGGGCAAGGATTCGTCAACCAACGGCGGTTGGCGTTTACCCGACGGCAGTAGATGGTCAACCGACGTCGGTTGGCCGGTGACCGGCGGCAGTTACATGTCCGAGCGTACCAGAGGCCGTCAGTCTTGTTTTGTTATCTTTTGCAATTGGACGTGCAATTGAGAAGGCATCTGGAATTCTTGTGATCATGTTGTACTACACTCCATGTCTAGTGTTCCAATTTCCATCCATTTGCCTCCATTTCCCCTCATTTTGCCAAACTTTTTCCCATTTCTCCCCATTTCCCCCCGTTCCCCCCGTTTTCCCAAGGAACATTCGGGGACTCGGGGACTCGGATCCGGGTACAGAGGAGGCCTGAATTTCTAACAAGGACAGCCCACCCCACCATTTCTCCTCCTCCTCATGTTGACCGCACGTTGCAGTACCCGTGCCCCTTCTGTCCTCAGCGGATCCTTTGCCCGGAGCCCTTCAGCGCCCGCGTCGCGCGCCGCGCCGGACGTTGACGCCGTCTTCACCGCCAGCCCCCACGGAAGTGACGCGTACCGCGTGGACTGTGCGGCCGCCGCAGTCTGGGGTGCGCGTAGCCTAATGCACTTCAGCACGACCGTTGGGGGCGGTCCGTGCCATCAGCGTTCGTACCTCCGCGTGTACGGGCTGCTTCGGGTTTGTAGGAGGAAATGGTCCGCTTTGCTTGTCCCAAGCCGCTGCGGAAAACTGCTTTTGAGTGGCTGACAAAAGGGCAGCTGTCCCCCTGCTCGCAGCTGCTGCTCGTCCACGCTGGCGCCCTCAATGCTCCACTTCAGACATGCCACTAGTGTCTGCCACGGGAACCGAGTTTCGTTAGGAATCAGCCCTGTCCCATGTGCCACTCAGTAATATCTGCCCCTGTCGCACCCAGAGCTCAGTAGGAACCAGCCGCATCCCATGCCCGACGCGGTCACACCCAGCTCCTCCTGGTCACGTGTGACCTGGCGGACGCTGGCGCCAACTGTGCTCCACTCTCAGTCATTCCCAAGACCGTGAAGTTCGGATGGTGGCCACCACCATATCTGATGTGGGACGCGTGACACAGGGCCGGGGGGTGGGGGGCTTGGGGGTCAGGCTTCCTCACGCCCTTTGGCCCTGCGGTGAACTGACGGGCCCAGTTCTCGGCCCCATGGCCCTGTGACCCGCAGTCTTGCCCCCCCCCCCCCCCCAAACCGTGTGCACCAGGGATTGCTGTGAGGCTTCCCGTGACTGCTGCCCGTCACGTAGCCCCCGGGGGTTGTGGTGCGCTCACTGCTGCCGCTCGACCGCGCCGCAGCGGGCCCCCTGCCTCCGGCTGTATAACAGCTGCCGCTCATGCGCTACCCTTCAGTTTACCCATCTGCGTGGCGGGTGGTTCCCTGCAAACGCGGTGTACTCGGCGCCTCCCTGGCGCGTCCCGGCGCGCACTGCACCGGGCCACGCCAGGTGCGCCTTTCCGCGGGGGTGCGATGGGGTCTGGAAGATACGCCCCTCCGCAAGCCCTTCCGGAACCCTCCCGACGCGGGGCCGCCGACGTGACTTGCATCCGTGCATGCGCGGCGCCCTCCATCTCCCCGAGCCCTACTGCAGGACGGACTGGCTTCCCGAAGCCCTGATGGGACTGGATTGGCCGGGGTCGGGGGGCAGTGTTCGACCCCCCGCCTCATGCGACCAGGTGCCCTTGCAGAGCAGAGTCAAGTCAGTCGGACTGGGCAGTGCTCTGGGACAATGTGGGATGGATGCCCGGATTCCGGGCTCACCGTATATATATTGCCACCCGCCACCGGCTCGCACGTGTGTAGTGGTTTTCAGTGTGCAGTACAACGCACACATGCCGGGTGCGTTGCCCTGCAATCTGCATACCAAGGCCGATCTTTACCCGCTGCTTATGTACATTCACACCACACACAAGGTGCACGGGAGGAGAGGTGTCTCAGGGCGAAACCGAATCCGTGGAATGTGACAGGCAGCCTCGCGCTGCCACAGACGACCAGGACTGCCATGGGCGGGCACCGAGTGTTACGGAAATCACCCCCCCCCCAACGGCAGGGCAATGCGCATATGGCGCGCGGACATGAGGCATGACCGCATCAGCCACCACTGAAGGAGGCTTCTTGCCGGAGCGGTCCGAACCCATGCAAAGCGTGCACGGGGACCATCTGTAGGGGGTTTGAATCCAGCAGCGCATCCACGGAGGCCGCCACCCGACACAAGCCGCATACATCACCCACACCCACACCCACACAGGGCCCTGTGACCCGGAGCCTGCCTCCAACCCCCTCCCCAACCGTGTGCACCAGGGATTGTTGTGAGGCTTCCCGTGACTGCTGCCCGTCACGTAGCCCCCGGGGGTTGTGGTGCGCTCACTGCTGCCGCTTGACCGCGTCGCAGCGGGCCCCCTGCCTCCGGCTGTATAACAGCTGCCGCTCGCGCGCTACCCTTCAGTTTACCCATCTGCGTGGCGGGTGGTTCCCTGCAAACGCGGTGTACTCGGCGCCTCCCTGGCACGTCCCGGCGCACACTGCACCGGGCCACGCCAGGTGCGCCTTTCCGCGGGGGTGCGATGGGGTCTGGAAGATACGCCCCTCCGCAAGCCCTTCCGGAACCCTCCCGACGCGGGGCCGCCGACGTGACTTGCATCCGTGCATGCGCGGCGCCCTCCATCTCCCCGAGCCCTACTGCAGGACGGACTGGCTTCCCGGAGCCCTGATGGGACTGGATTGGCCGGGGTCAGTGTTCGACCCCCCGCCTCATGCGACCAGGTGCCCTTGCAGAGCAGAGTCACGTCAGTCGGACTGGGCAGTGCTCTGGGACGATGTGGGATGGATGCCCGGATTCCGGGCTCACCGTATATATATATTGCCACCCGCCACCGGCTTGCACGTGTGTAGTGGTTGTCAGGGTGCAGTACAACGCACACATGCCGGGTGCGTTGCCCTGCAATCTGCATACCAAGGCCGATCTTTACCCGCTGCTTATGTACATTCACACCACACGCACACGCACACACGCACGCGCGCGCGCATCAATATGCGACCACAAGGTGCACGGGAGGAGAGGTGTCTCAGGGCGAAACCGAATCCGTGGAATGCGACAGGCAGCCTCGCGCTGCCACAGGCGACCAGAGACTACCACGGGCGAGCACTGAGTGTTACAAAAATCATCCCCCCCGCCCACGGCAGGGCACTGCGCATATGGCGGGCGGACAAAAGCCGCATACAACACACACACACACACACACACACACACACACACACACACACACACACACACACACACAGTCCCACCAGCTGTGCAAGCCCCAATACACACACAACACACGGGGCAACATGGCGATGACGGGCTCGTTGAATTAATACCGTGGAGCTGGCCCGGCGGAAGCCGCGGAGCTACCACCCCACTTCCAGGGTGGTCCTGGGGCAGCGAGCCAGGTTCTGGCCTAAAGTGCATATCGCACTGGTCGAGGGGCAATACAGGGATGCACCCCTGGCCGGCACCGTGGGCCTCACCAATGGGAAGCGACCCGACCCGAGGACGCCGGTGTGGCCATACAGGCTCAACCGGGAGACCTGGTCACACACACACGCACGCACGCACGCACGCACGCACGCACGCACACACACACATACACACACAACATGCATATACACTCACGTGCACTACTCCCTACCACAACATGGCTGTGCCTTCACACCGGAGAGCAACATCCCTCCGATGTGTCCTGTCGAGGGCTGCCGGGGATGCGGATGCGGATGCGGCGAGCGTGACCTCCGCATGCTTGCGTGCCTGTGAATGGCTGGTCTTTCCGGTCTGTGCCCCCCCTTCGTGTAGTCACCGACTCCCAGAGGCAATCCCCCCCTCGCAGGCCTGCCTCCACGGACTCTGGTCCATACCTTTCCGCCAGACGTATGCCTTTGGCCTGCGGGCATCCACGCGGGCCATGTGTCTCCGCAGACCCCTGCGCAGCCGGCGTCGGCGAGTTCAGCGGAGCCAAACTGCATTGGCGAATTGCTTTGTGCTTTGCCCTTCATGAAGTCCCAATGGAGACCTGCGGTGGGGGGGGCACTATTGGGCTCGCAGCCATCCGCTCACCCCAGAGGCGAACGTGGCCCCAAGGCCTCGAGACCGTCTCACGGTCTACTCGTGGCCTCCCGTGGCAAGCAATCGTAGAGAGCCTTTGGGACTGCCAGAGGACTGCGGCCTTCGCCCAATGTCTTCATCCACATCTCTTCCACTCTACACTTTACTACCTCCGACCCCACCGCCAACTCACCCCGCTCCTACTACAAGTACCTCGGCGCCTTCTTCTTCAACACCCAACAAAACAAGCACATGCTCCTCCTCCTCAACAACCTTTTCACTTCTTCCTTCACCAACTCAATCCCACTCTCACACACAGACCTTATCACATTCTGCGTGAATACGTCGCCCCATATGATACGATACACTGCACCGTCTGGGGCCATCTCTGTTTCTGCTTCGTTGAAACCCAAGAGCCGCCGTACGCTCTTTACTTTGCGTCTGTGGCAAGGCCAATGCTGCAGTCTGCTCTCCAGGACAGCGACGTCCAATGCCGGTCATGTCGCCCGCCCCAGGTCTGACATGGCCCCGTCCGAGAGGACGTGCCGTGGTGTATAAATGATTGCCCCTGCCATCAACTGTGGGGGAGAGTGTCCCAAGTATGGGCCTGGCCCTCCGGCCCATGTTTTGCCGCAGAGTACTTAAGGTTCGGGCGCCTACTGTTCGCGAGTCGTAGCCTCCCATGCGCCGACGCCATGGGGCCTCACAAGCCCTGGCCTCCATTGTGTGTGCTCAGCACTGCCGTTTGTGCGTACCGGACGTGCCACTTGTGGTGGCTCTGCAGTGGACATGGACTCGGCACTTGTGATGGGGCGGCATGCCACGTGTTGTCTCGTCGTGCGTGTCATGGGCTGCATGTGTGTGCTGGTGTGGGGTCCATCGCCGTTGAGGTTACAAAGGGTTCTGCAGAAATGCGGACCACATGAAGACAAGGCAGGCATTCATTCTACCCGCGTTCTTGCGACAGTCAGTAGTTGACGGCAACTGTCAGAGAAAGGGAGTGTGAACCCAAGGTTTTATGCAGTGTCACTCCCTCTGATGGGGTGTGAATCTAGCACCAGTGACGAACTCCCCAGAGAGGGTGCCGCCTGTGCGGTGCACACAGGGGGCGCCCCGTGCGCTGTGCGAAACGTCGGCTGTTTTCCACCACCGTAGCCACAAGTCCCAGGGTCCTGAATTCTGCACCCCCGATTTGAATGGATCATGCATGCTTCTGTAGCTGGGTGGTTTTCAGGGGTTTTCCCGGGATAAACAACACAATAATTGGCGCTGTGCCCGCGCTGTGCGAAAACGCCCCCACAGGGATCTATAGCACCCGCTAGGGAGGCGTTAACCACGTGTTGCTCTGCCTATGTGCTGCAGGTATGTTATGCAAACATGAGGTGGTGTCGGCGCTGAATTGTTGTTGTCTCACAGCTCTCGAACAATATGTCTTTGTCAATGGGGGCGCACTGTGCGCTGTGCCCGCGCTGTGCCCGCGCTGTGCGAAAAGTCGGCCGTTTTTCACCACCGGTAGCCATGGGTCCCGGGGTCCTGAATTCTGCACCCTACAGCCCCTGCTGGTACACCAGGGATTTTTTGTTTTAGTCTGGTGCTTGCCACAGGTCCCAGGGTCCTGAATTCTACACCCCCGATGCTGTTTTGAATGGATAATGCATGCTTCTGTAGGTGGGTGGCTTTCAGGGGTGTTCCCAGGAGAAACAACATAATAATTGGCGCTGTGCCTGCACTGTGCGCGCGCTGTGCGAAGACGCCCCCAATATATACACAGCAAATGCTACTCAAATGTTGGCACTAGGTCCTGGGACCAAGGATTGGGTGATGCTTTCTGTATTTACCCAGAAGACCGACACTGCCACCGTCCATCAAAATCGGTAGGCGAGGACAATGAGCCAAACACATAGCCAAAGAAGACACCCTGTCAATACCTGTGTTCCGGCATGGGTGACACAGCACGCCTTCAAACCCGTGACCCATACCCCAAGCTTAACAGGCACTCTTTTTGCAGTGTGCTCCTTCAACTCTGTTTGCGGTTGCAAACATCAGCCGGTTCCCTTATGCGTCCACATTGAAGGTTTGCGCTGTTCCCAACTGTTGGTGTTCATCAAGGCGATGGTGACTTGGGAGGGACCTGAGTAGCAAACGAAGCGTAACTCAGAGTAGACTTCTGTTTGATGTTTGTTGTGTAGCAAAAAAATGTATCGGTGGCTCATCTTTGGTTGCTTGGCGACCATAGACAAAGCCGCAATAATGGACTTGGACAATGGATTTGTCCAAGTCCATTATTGCGGCCTGCATGTAATATCCAGAACAGCGGCCGCGAGGACAATGTCCATTTCAGTTACACACTTGGTCATGCAACTCGAACCAAAGATGGATTTCGACCGATCAGTGCATCTTTCACGTCGATCATGACCCGGCTGTCGATTCTGAATGTCCTGAATTGATTGCATGAGGTAACTGCTGCATTTTTTTCATGGTACATGATGCATGTGAAAAACAGGAGGGGCAACATGATGAGGGAAAACAATTTGAGTGTCAGTCAACGGTGCCTGCCTGAAGCTCTTTGCCCAACACATCATCAACTCTTGGTGAAAAATCCGTCGAATTCTGCGGCAACATTGGTTGCAAAGTTTGATGGATTAAGTGAATGCCCCAGCCCGACATCCCTGAGTTCCTGGCTCAAACGCAGGAATTTGGGAAGTGCACATTTCAACGCTCCAAGATGGCCCGAGTACAGTAGATCCCGAAGCATTGAGGCGGAGTTATGGGCAAAACAGCTTGAATAAGCTCCGCTGCCCTCCAAGCCTGCACCCAAGCCTGCTGCCAAAGTGGCAGCCAAGCCTGCAGCCAAACGTGCAGCTGGAGAGCCCATTCCTGTGGCCCCTGTTGAGCATGTGCAGACTGAGAGACTGAGAGGCTGACCTATCAGGGCGCCGCAGGCTACCCCACGCCACGCTGGGTTTTGGGACGTAGGTCTGGGACAAACACAGTGAAGCCTGACCCACACATACGAATACGAGGAGCCACACAACAGGTGCAGTGGGGTTGATTCGTTGTTGGGTCTGGAGGAGTGGATGGTGGGGTTTGCGTTGTGAGGCCTTGGGTATGAGGCTTGGCCGATTGGGTGTGCAAGCATCCGGCACTAGCCACCGTGGCGGTGAGCGTCGACGAGATCGCATTTTTCTGTCGGTGAGTGCGGTGAGCTGATTTACAAAGGGGACTGTGGGGAGGAACTTCTCCAGAAAATTGGCGAAACGGGACTGTTAAAAATGAGTATTTTCTCCCATTTTCCTCCGATTTTCGTCCCATATTCGTCCCATTTTCCTCAACCACACACATCCCGCCACAACCATCCACAACCCACATCCCGTGTGCTCTGCCTCCTATTTCCCAGTTTCCTCCCCATTTCCCCCCATTCCCCCTCATTTTACCCCATTCCCCTGCATTTTCCTGCATTTTCCCCATTTCCCCCGTTTTTACCCCACTCAGTTGGTGGGTTTGGTGGCAGGAACCGCAGATGCCTTGGGAATGGATGGTGGGGTTTCAGGTGTGGACGAAACGCCACTTGGGGTCACAAGGCCCAAGCAACCAATCACAAAACTCTATATTACTTTTTTTTTAATGAGTTCTGCACATTGGTTGAGCTGCTGAGTGACACCGGCCATTTCTTAAATGTACACTTTTTTGAAGGAAATTTACGCCACTTTTGGGAAAATTTACACCAATTTACACAAGGTGGGGGCCGGGGGCCAAAAGCACTGTAAACCCCCGTAAATCCCCGGGCTGGTGTGGAGGGGGGTGGGCTGTGCCGCAGCAGTCCCATGACGTGCCGCCCGTGTCCAGATTTGTTGCATGGCGAAGTGTTGGGACAAGGTCAAGGGTTTCTGTAAGTACTGGTTCTACCACCCGGTGATCCGCATCTTGACTTGCTGCCTCTTGTGCTGCCTGAACTTCGTGATCTACGCGGAGGATCCCGCGAATGAGTCCTTCTGCGAGTTCGAGGTGTTTTTCTTTGGGGAGGCGTTCTCCCTGGTGTTCCTTCAATACCCCGATAGTGGGTGGCTGTGCCTCCTCAAGATTGCGATTTGGATCACGGCGCTGTTTCTGGGGTACGCCTGCGGCCGCCTGTTCCACCACAAAATACTCCGGGATGGCCTGAAGCTGCGCATGTTCGGGTATGGGCCTGTGTGTGGGTGTGGGTGTCGGCGTGGACGTGAGCGTGGGTGTGGGTGTGGGTGTGGGCGGGGGTTGCATCAAAATCAGCCCTCCAGGTGCTCCATAGCCTCTGTAGAGGAGCTAGGAGACGACAGCAGACCTCGTAGGTTGCCATCCGCTAGTGACATCAGGACCACATCTGCTGCAGACAGTGGGGTCCGGTGATACTCGGATGGGGTGGGGGGTGGGGGTGTCAGATGTAGGTGTGAGTGGGGGTGTGGGCGTGGGTGTCGGCGTGGGCGTGGGTGTGCGCGTGGGGGCGCGGGCGCATCGGTGTGGTTGGGGCGGGGGGCGGGGACGACCCGGGGGCTACAGCAAGTACGAAGCGTTTTTGGGTGCGATTGATTTCAGGTCCACCTGCTGCCAGGTTTTCCCACCTCTCCACTCTCACCTTGAACTCTCGCGACTTGCCTGTTCCCTGGACCAGAGGGGGAGCACAGCGAGTTGGCCAATGAGGTGCCAGTGTAATGCAAGCTCACCGTACAAACCGGAAACTGTACACACCCTCAGGCTGGAGGTTTTGGCCGACAAAACACGGCTCAGTGAAGGTGAAGCTTGGGTCTTGTTTGACAGATTGTACGATATGTTGGACATGTGTGTGCGAAATGGATTGTCGCACAGTGCTGCATATGCATACCAGGACGTGCGTATATGGAGCGCTTGCTGACCTGTGCGCGGCCCCGTTCAGGGAGGACTGTCAGCTCCACCCCAACCGCTTCTATACGCCTCCCATTGCCCTCCAACCGCTTTGCAACCGCCGGCACGGCTACTGAGCCCGCTCTCCAACCGCCAGTAACCGCTGGTGCAGCCCCTCTTGGACCCTCCTTTCAGCCTCCCTCCCCCTTCAAGCGCAGCCCTACCCACGCCCAGCAGAGTGAGGCTTGAAATAGGGCCCTGGCACTTCTGGTGGTGCAAAGGCCCTGCACTGCGTGCAAAGGCGTCCCCATGCAGAAGTGAAGTGACTTAAATGCAGCAATGGAAACCGGGATCACGGGGCACGGGCGGAGAAGATGGTGACAATGATGAATCGTATTTTGGGGCATTTTTGTGTTCTGTTGGGAAGTCTTTGTTGTCATGGACCGGCAATGAATGCGCGGCGGTGCCCACGCAGTGCGTAGTCGTCCCCATGGGCACATATCCGATGCCTCCGTTTGTGCCAGAGCGCATGCGCACCCACACACCGCACCGTGCTATGCCCCGAAAGGCACCACATGCTGCAGGGACGCACGCCCATTGGGGGACTGGGGCGTGCGGGGCGGTCTCTGTGGTGCCCCTGGGGCACGCCTGCATGCCCCGCTGTTGTGCACAATCAGGGCCGTCCGCGAAGATCCAGACCTCCCCCCCCCCCATTTGGGCGTGCCTCTTGGGGGGTTCCACCGACGCCGTTGGCGGGTAACCGATGACGGTTGGGGGGTGACTGAGGGCAGTGGCGGATAACCGAAGGCAGTTTGCGGATAACCGAAGGCAGTTTGCGGGGAACTTGCTGACGGTTCCCCTTCTGTGAGTGCGACGGAGGGATTGAGGGTGCCTCGCGCGCGGTGCGCGCGCGCGGTGCGACTGTAGCCCGGTTGACTTAGAACGGCGGTACCTGTCTGAAAAAGGTGTGCATTTCACCGGTAAGTGACGCGTCTGCCTCAGCGCGCGGTGCGCGCGGTGCGCTGAGGCACCCTCATTGCCTTTGTTTCCCTTACCCATGGCCCTGTGCACATTGCACTGCCGCTGCACCGTCCGATGCACAGATACAATTGCGAGGCCAAGGAGCGCACCAAGGGCACTTGGGCGGTGCAGGGGGTCTTCGTTGTGCTGGCGCTCTACATCGGGGCGCTGATCTACAACGGGTTGCAGAACGAGGAGGACGTGACGGCCGGAATGCTGGCCACGGATCTGGAGATGGGGCGCATCCTCGCGTGCATTGCGTGGTTCTTCGACATCACGCAGGTGGACTGCGGCCACGCGGCAAGGGCCCCTGTCAGGGACCTGGGTTTGGGCCATTTCTGGGCAAAACATGATTGAAAACCAAGGGGGGGGGGGGCAAATGATGTTATTTCTGACTCCCCCTCGGCGCGCTGATTCCAAAAATGCCATTTTCGTTGTTTTTGTCTTTTAGGCCCCTGGACCAGCCCACGACGCGACCGGGTGGCACAGAAATGGCCTGACAGGAGAGCCCCACCCCCGGGGGGCAGGGGGTCCTGAAAAGGGGCCTCTAGCGACCTCCCCCCCCCCCCGGACCTCAAGCCCCCCGCCCCCCGGACATCCTCCCCCCCTTTGAACCCCCCCCCCCCCTAGGGGGGGAACCGTCACCTTGGCTCAGAAAGCATAGGAAATACTAGGCACCAAAGGCTCCAAAGAAAATTTTACAAGGCGCCGAAGTTGCTGAAGCTGATATACACTGTGATACTATGGTACAGATTTGTGGTGCAGCCCCCCCCCCCCCCCCGGCCCTACAAGAGGGGGGAAATTTCAAGGGGGGCGGGAGGCTATGACAGGGAACATGGCCGAGGGGTGCCAGCCAAAAGCAAGTGTTACCATGGGTATGCCCGAACACAGTCATGAGTCCCAAAATGCACGCCACGACCCAGCCCCCCTGGAGCATTCTTCCGCCAGCCCAACCACGACGATGACAGCGGCAGCATCCCCAACCATCAGAGCGATGATGATCGAGATGACCCGAGTGTTTTACGCTTGTAGAGCGGTGGCGGCATGGACAGGATGTCGGCTGCACCCTCTACCCCCGCCCCTCCACCCCTGTCACGCCCCCCCCCCCACCCCCACAGCCCCTCGCTCAGCCCCCTTCCCCCTTCATCACCTTCCCTCCCATGTCCAAGGCCCGGACCTGCCCCACCCGCCCACCCATCCAGATCCGACCCATCCAGACACATCCAGATCCGAGGCACTCAGTGGGGGTTCGCCAGTGCCGGAGCACATTGCCTCGCTCTCCTCCACACAAAGGCCTGGGTGCTGGGTTGGGTGGTGCCAGTGGCAGGGCTGTACTTCAGGAAAGCCCTGTCGCTGGTATCTTTGCACTAAGGGCGGCCTGAGGGTATCGGTGGTGGATTCGGTTGCCCCAGTGTACCAACAAACACGCGACACAGTGCCTGAGGTGTCTTTTGAGTACAAAGCAACACATAACATAGCGCTTGAGGTGCCAATGGAGCGTAAACAAACACACAATTCAGTGCCTAAGGTACCACGGGGAGTGCGAACATATATGGAGCACAGTTTATGGGGTGCTAGTGGAGTGGAAACTAGCCCTCCGCCGTTTCCCCTTTTGCTAGCCGTCTGTGGTTGTCTCCGGCGGTGGACGTTCCTTTGCTTTTGGGTGCAGTTCTGGGCCTCTCGAGGGGTTGGGGGTTGTATGGGTCCTGACCTGCACTCAAACGGCCCCGCGATCAAGACACGCAGTGATGCGCTGATGAAGGTTTAAACTAACACGGACGGTACTGCTCAGCATAGGAGCCTCAAGGATCCTCAAGGAGTGCAAGGGGGACACCCCCCCACGGAGGGAGGGGGGGGGGACTCCTCGGGTCTTAGGACGCCACCTACCCCTGCCCCCCCCTGTTGGCCTTTGGCCAACAGTTAGTTGCCAAGGGTGTCGCCCTCAGGCATCCATGGGCACCAAAGGCGCCCGATGCTCCATGAACACCAGAGGTGCCCTAAGGAAAATTTTGTCCACTTTGCACCCCAACACTATCCTTAAATCCAACCTTGACTCTAACACCCACCCCAACCCTCAGCCTACTCCTAACCCTACACCTACCCCTAATCCTAACCATGGCCCTAATCAAGACTGAATATTGGGACCAAGCTGGTGGGGGAGGGAACATCAGCTATGACTGGTGAGGGACATCAAGAATGATTCACGCATTGATGGCTCTTGACAAAGTGAAATCGGCTTGCAAGTGAACCCCATCACCACGAGGCCCACTTTCAAGGCTTTTGGGACTTCTGAGGGGCCAAAATGCCCCAAAATGGGCTCAAAATGGGCTCATTTCACTCGTTTGTGCACCCCAAATGGTCTAGGATGAGGTTTGGAAAAATGCGTTTTTGACCCATTTTTGGTCCCAAAACAGCCCATTTTCAAGGCATTTTGGGATTTTCGGAGGACCAAAATGGGCCACCACAAGCTCAAAACGGTCCAAAAACACTTGTTTTAGCGTCGCACATGGTCTAGGATCATTTTTGAGAAAAGTCATCTTTTTGCCCCTACTGGACCCTGTTGACCCATTTGGGCACTCACCTATTTGGGCTTGAGCTTGTAGCTTGCCGCAGCCTAGTGGGCCTAGGTATTGGGGTCTAGGCGTCTGTTTGGGCAATTCTGAGGGGTGGAAACCACAAAAAGTGGGGGGTTGCGGGTGGAGTAGGTGCCCTCGGAATCGCATTTTGAGCCATGTAGCCAAAGATATGGCCTATTCTTGGTTTGTGGCTGTCGGCATTTGGAGCTTCTAGGGGCCTTTTTGGGCCGTTTCCGGGACATATCATGGAGTTAGAGGGCCGCAAAGAGCTCGTTGACACAGGGAAGTCAAGCCGCACGTGAAGTGTATCCACCATTTCCCTTCGTTTGGCCGTTTTGAATGTGTCCCAGGGCTTTTTTGGCCCAAAAATGGCTGGTTTTGGCCCTAAACTGCAGTTTTTGAAACTCAGGTCCGCCACTTGCGAATCCCGTTCCCGGCCGCCACTCTTGAGTTTCTCGCTCAAACTTTGTGTGATTGTACTTCACACCCATAGGTATCATCCACCGAAATTTCACCTGAATCTGAAGCACCAAGACGGAGTTCGGATTTTTACCCATTTCGCGCGTGCTGCTGCTTGCTGCTGCTGCTGCTAAACCTGGTAGGTCCACCCTAGACACTAAAAAGGGTTATAAAACCAAGACTGGTTCCACCAGCTCGGTGACCCTAGCCCTAGCTCTCACCGTAGGCTAGGGTCAGAGTTAGTGTTGGGGTCCAAAATGGAGAGCAATGACGTGGCAAAAGCAGCCATGAACGAAATTGTGGGGGTCTTGTACGGCCCAATCAACAGGACTGGCATGGCCGAACCAGCTGGCTACAAAGGTTTGGGTTAGGTTTAGGGTGATGGTATAATTAGAGGGAGGGCCAGGGGAGGTAAGGGGAGCCTGTGCCCACCCCACCCCCACCCGAAATTGCCCCACCTGGACCCCCCCCCCCCAATTGACCCTCCCGAACCCCCCCCCATCACCCCTCCCTAAACCCCCCCCTCCAATGCCCCCCCCCCCCCCCCCCCCAAGGCGGCCTCCGGCCAACAGTTAATTGAGGATCAATGGTTAGTTGGGGGTGGGGGGCGTAATTGGCGTCCAAAACCGAGGAGTCGCCCCCCAGTGCACTCCCCAAGGAGAACACATGCTAACGTGTGAGCGCGATGCATGGCAGTGCTCGCAACCATAAGCCATAGCTGCTTGATCGCCAAGCCAAGCACAATGATAAAAAGCATGCCCTCGCAAGGTATGGTATGGTATGTTGTTGTTGTTGTTGTTGTTAGGGCACCCAGCACGTGCCGGCGGGAGAAATTGCCAGACACGCTCTCCCTGGGCAGGGCGCAAGGGAGCAATCGGCCGGCGTCACGCTGGCCGGGCGTGTGCCGACAACGACCGAGGGGGGGGGGGGGGGGGGGTTCCGCCTTCTGTCTGGGGGGGGGAGGGGGCGCGTGTCGCTGTGAGAGGGACCACCTGCCCATGCGACCCTGGTTCCCTCCCCCGCGTGGGGGCAGGGCGTGCGCACCTGTGCGAAACGGAGGCGGGATGGGGGGCGGGATGGAGGGACCACCTGTCCGGGGACCTGCGGGGCCCCGGTTCCCCTCACTTCCAGCCGCCACTCCCCCGCGACAGGGGAGGGGGCTACGTCCTGTGCGGAGGTGGAGTAAGGGGGGTGGAGGGGCGGGGACTATGTATGGTCTATCCCCTGGTACCCGTCCATGTGTCCCGTGTGCGGGAGGCCGCGCGGCACGGCCGGCGGGGGGGCTCAGGCCTGGGCCGGGCGCGTGGGTAGCGGCGGGCGGCCGAGGCGGAGGCGGCGCCATGCGGGTGCGGGGCCCGTGGCGGTCGCGGGGCGGTGTGGGCGGACCGGCCGGCGGCCGGCGGTGGCCCTGAGAGCCCCAGTCCATGGGGTCGGCGGGCGCACCGGGGGCACGCGCGCCGCGCAGGCCTGGCCGTGGGGGGCGCGTGTGCAAGGGCGTCGGCGCGCCCGATGCGGGCCCCACTGCGGGCCGCGGGACCAGCGGCTAGCTGGAAGCGTGGCCTGGGGGCCGAGGCCTGGGCCGGGCGCGTGGGTAGCGGCGGGCGGCCGAGGCGGAGGCGGCGCCATGCGGGTGCGGGGCCCGTGGCGGCCGCGGGGTGGCGCGGGCGGACCGGCCGGTGGTCGGCGGCGGCCCTGAGAGCCCCACTCCATGGGGTCGGCGGGCGCGCCGGGGGCACGCGCGTCGCGCAGGCCAGGCTGCGGGGGGCGCGTGTGCAAGGGCGCCGGCGCGCCTGATGAGGGCCCCTCTGTGGGCTGCAGGACCAGCGGCAAGGGCGCAGCGTGGGGCCGCGCAGGGGGGTAGCAGCGTGGGGCCGCGCAGGGGCGCAGCGTGGGGCTGCGCAGGGGCTGCGCAGGGGCGCAGCGTGGTGCGGTGCAGGGGCGCAGCCGTGCGGGGCGGCGCAGGGGCGCAGCGTGGGGCTGCGTAGGGGCGGTGGGGACACGGCGTGCACGTTGGGGGGGCGGGGGGGCTGTGGGCTGGTGGGTGGGTGCGCGCGCGAGGGGGACGGGGGTGCGGTGAGCTCAGCCGCAGAGCGTCACCGTGTGGCCGACCGGGCGGAGGAGCGGCCGGGGCTGGCCAAAGTCGGCCGGGGAGCCTGGGGCGCTCGAGGTGTCGGGGGGGCGCGGTCAGCGGTGGGGCCCGCACCCCGCTCGGCGGGGACGAATCCCGCCGAGCATCATCCACGGGGGCGAATCTTGGTGGAGGCGGGGGGGAGCGCCACGCCGTCCCCTCGCGGCCGAACCGGACCGGGACGGGCCCCGCCGGAGGGATACCGGGGGGCGGGCGGGGCTGGGCACCGGGGCTCCGGGGCCCGGGTCCCTGGTGGTCGTGGGCCGGTGCGGGGGAGACCGGGCGGGCCACTGGGCAGCGGCTGGTGAGGGAGGGCGTGGAAGGGCCGGGCGGGCTCGGGGGCGAACCCCGAGAGGCCCCCGGGGGCTGGCGGGGGCTCCCGAGGGCGGCCGTTCCTTGAGGGGGGGGGGGGGGTTGCTCCCTGCCCGGGCTGCGCAGGGGCGCAGCGTGGTGCGGTGCAGGGGCGCAGCCGTGTGGGGCGGCGCAGGGGCGCAGCAGTGTGGGGCCGCGCAGGGGTGCAGCGTGCGGCCGCGCAGGGGGTGCAGTGTGGGGCCGCGGAGGAGCGCGGCGTGGAGCCGCGTATGGGCGCGGCATGGGGCCGCGCAGGGGCGCGGCGCGGGGCTGCGCAAGGGTGCAGCGTGGGGCCGCGGAGGAGCGCGGCGTGGGGCCGCGTATGGGCGCGGCGCGGGGCCGCGCAGGGGTGCAGCGTGCGGCCGCGCAGGGGTGCAGCGTGGGGCCGCGGAGGAGCGCGGCGTGGGGCCGTGTATGGGCGCGGCATGGGGCCGCGCAGGGGCGCGGCGCGGGGCTGCGCAGGGGTGCAGCGTGGGGCCGCGGAGGAGCGCGGCGTGGGGCCGCGTATGGGCGCGGCATGGGGCCGCGCAGGGGCGCGGCGCGGGGCCGCGCATGGGCGCGGCATGGGGCCGTGCAGGGGCGCAATAGCGTGGGGCTGAGCAGGGGCGCAGCGTGGGGCTGCGCAGGGGCGCAGCGCGGGGCTGAGCAGGGGCGTAACGTTGGGCTGCGCAGGGGCGCAGCAGTGTGGGGCTGCGCAGGGGCGCAGCGTGGGGCTGGGCAGGGGCGCAGCGCGGGGCTGGGCAGGGGCGCAGCGTGGGGCCGCGCAGGAGTGCAGCGTGGGGCCGCGCATGGGCGCGGCATGGGGCCGCGCAGGGGCACGGCGTGCGGCTGCGCAGCGGCGCAACAGCGCTGGGCTGCGCAGGGGCGCAGCGTGGGGCCACGCAGGGGTGCGGCGCGGGGCTGCGCAGGGGCGCAGCAGCGTGGGGCTGCGCAGGGGCGTAGCAGCGTGGGGCTGCGCCGGGGCGTGGCATGGGGCCGTGCAGGGGCGCCGCAACGCGGGGCTGCGTAGGGGCGCAGCGTGGGGCTGAGTAGGGGCGCAGCGTGGGGCTGCGTAGGGGCGCAACGGTTTGGGGCGGCGCAGGGGCGTAGCAGTGCGGGGCCGCGCAGGGGCGAAGCGTGGGGCTGCACAGGGGCGTAGCAGCGTGGGGCTGCGTAGGGGCGCAGCAGCGCGGGGCTGCGTAGGGGCGCAGCAGCGTGGGGCTGCGTAGGGGCGCAGCAGCGCGGGGCTGCGTAGGGGCGCAGCAGCGTGGGGCTGCGCAGGGGCGCAGCAGCGTGGGGCTGCGCAGGGGCGCAGCAGCGTGGGGCTGCGCAGGGGCGCAGCAGCGTGGGGCTGCACAGGGGCGCAGCAGCGTGGGGCTGCGCAGGGGCGCAGCTGTGTTGGGCTGCGCAGGGGCGCAGCAGCGTGGGGCTGCGCAGGGGCGCAGCAGCGCGGGGCTGCGTAGGGGCGCAGCAGCGTGGGGCTGCGCAGGGGTGCAGCAGCGTGGGGCTGCGCAGGGGCGCAGCAGCGTGGGGTTGCGCAGGGGTGCAGCGGCGCGGGGCTGCGCATAGCAGCTGTGTGGGGCGGCGCAGTGGTGGGGGGGCTGTGTAGGGGCGCAGCGTGGGGCTGCGCAGGGGCGCAGCGTGGGGCTGTGTAGGGGCGCAGCAGCGTGGGGCTGCGCAGGGGTGCAGCAGCGTGGGGCTGCGCAGAGCAGCTGCTTTGGGCGGCGCAGTGGTGGGGGGCTGTGTAGGGGCGCAGCGGCATGGGGGTGCTCCGGGGCGCAGCGTGTGGCTGTACAGGGGCGCCGCAGCGTGGGTCTGCGCAGGGGTGCAGCAGCGTGGGGCCGCGCAGGGGTGCAGCGGCGCGGGGCTGCGCAGAGCAGCTGTGTGGGGCGGCGCAGTGGTGGGGGGGCTGTGTAGGGGCGCAGCGTGGGGCTGCGCAGGGGCGCAGCGTGGGGCTGCGCAGGGGCGCAGCGTGGGGCTGCGCAGGGGTGCGGCAGCGTGGGGCTGCGCAGGGGTGCAGCAGCGTGTGGCTGCGCAGAGCAGCTTTGTGGGGCGGCGCAGGGTTGGGGGGGCTGTGTAGGGGCGCAGCGTGGGGCTGCGCAGTGGTGGGGGGGCTGTGTAGGGGCGAAGCGGCATGGGGGTGCGCTGGGGCGCAGCGTGTGGCTGTACAGGGGCGCAGTGCGGGGCTGTGCAGGGGCGCAGCGTGGGGGTGCGCAGGGGCGCCGCAGCGTGGGGCTGCGCAGGGGCGCAGCCTGGGGCTGCGCAGGGGTGCACCAGCGTGGGCTCTGCGCAGGGGCGCAGCGTGGGGCCGCGCAGGGGTGCAGCAGCGTGGGGCTGCGCAGAGCAGCTGTGTGGGGCGGCGCAGTGGTGGGGGGGCTGTGTAGGGGCGCAGCGTGGGGCTGCGCAGGGGCGCAGCATGTGGCTGTACAGGGGCGCAGTGCAGGGCTGTGCAGGGGCGTAGCGTGGGGCCGCGCAGGGGCGCAGCAGCGTGGGGCTGCGCAAAGCAGCTGTGTGGGGCGGCGCAGTGGTGAGGGGGCTGTGTAGGGGCGCAGCGTGGGGCTGCGCAGCGGCACAGCGTGTGGCTGTACAGGGGCGCAGTGTGGGGCTGTGCAGGGGCGTAGCGTGGGGCCGCGCAGGGGCGCAGCGAGCGGCGGCGCAGTGGTGGGGGGGCTGTGTAGGGGTGCAGCGGCATGGGGGTGCGCTGGGGCGCAGCGTGTGGCTCTACAGGGGCGCAGTGCGGGGCTGTGCAGGGGCGCAGCAGCGTGGGGCCGCGCAGGGTCGCAGCGCGGAGTAGCCCCGGGGGGCAGTGTGGGGCCGTGGAGGGGCGCAGCGTGGGGCTGCGCAAGGGCGCAACGGCGTGGGGCTGCGCGGGGGCGCAGCGAGCGGCGGCGCAGTGGTGGGAGGCTGCGCAGGGGCGCATCACGGGGCCGCGTATGGGCGCGGCGCGGAGCTGCGCAGGGGTGCAGCAGCGTGGGGCTGCGCAGAGCAGCTTTGTGGGGCGGCGCAGTGGTGGGGGGCCTGTGTAGGGGTGCAGCGGCATGGGGGTGCGCTGGGGCGTAGCGTGTGGCTGTACAGGGGCGCACTGCGGCGCTGCGCAGGGGCATAGCGTGGGGCCGCGCAGGGGCGCAGCAGCGTGGGGCTGCGCAGGGGCGCAGCGCGGAGCAGCCCCGGGGGGCAGCGTGGGGCCGTGGAGGGGCGCAGCGTGGGGTTGCGCAGGAGCGCAGCAGCGTGGGGCTGCGCAGGGGCGCAGCGAGCGGCGGCGCAGTGGTTGGAGGCTGCGCAGGGGCGCATCATGGGGCCGCGTATGGGCGCGGCGCGGAGCTGCGCAGGGGCGCAACAGCGTGGGGCTGCGCTTGGGCGCAGTGTGGGGCTGCACAGGCGCACAGCAGCGTGGGGCTGCGCAAAGGTGTTGTATGTGGCTGCCTAGGGGCGCAGCGTGGGGCTGCGCAGGGGTGCGGCAGTGTGGGCTGCGCGGGTGCGCAGTGGCGTGGGGTCGCTCAGGGGCGCAGCAGCGAGGGTTGTGCAGGGGCGCAGCAGCCCGGGGCCGCGCGGGAGCGCCGCAGCGTGGGGCTGCGCAGGGGTGCAGCAGCGTGGGGATGCGAAGGGGCGCAGCATGGGGCCGCGCATGGGCGCGGCAGCATGGGGCTGTGCAGGGGCGCAGCAGCGCGGGGCCACGCAGGGGCGCAGCAGTGTGGGGCTGCGCAGGGGCGCAGCGGCGTGGGGCTGTCGTGTAGGGTAGAGGAAGGGGTGGCGTGAGGGCGGCGGGGGGTGTGGGGCCCTGCTCGACAGACTACGGTCCAGAGTCGGGCCCCCGGCGGGCGGCCGGGGGCGGCGTGGGGTGCGTGGGGGGCGTGCCGTGGGGTGGTGTGGGGGTGTGGCCTGCTACGTAGCCTTTCTCTACGAGGATGTGGCGAGGAAGACGCAGGGGAACTGAGGCCGGAAAGCCTGGGGATGGGGGCTGGGGCGCTGGCGGCAGGTTATCCCCGGCTGGGATGGCCGGGCTGCCCTGGGGTCCCGTGGGGGCGGAGGCTCCCCACGTCGGCCGGGTGCGAAACCACGACCTGTGTTTCCGTCACCGAAGTTCTTAGGGTTCTACCCCAGGAACTTACCCGCCGCGGGGACTGTGGGCCGGGGCGGCCAAAGGGGATGACAATGAAGAGGAAATGGGGGGCCAGGATGAGCCTGGCGGTCGGCACCTTCCCTCGGCCTGGGGGAGGCCGTTGCCCGGGGCTATTCCCTTCCTCCCGTGGCCGTGGTGCTATGGTGGGTGGTGGAGTGGCTACCTCCCAACGGGTGTCTGTGCCCGGTGCCGTGGGTACCGACCCCCGTTGGGGGCGGGTACGAAGCGCCCGGTCGCCTCGCCCCCCCTGCACAACAGCCCGCCAGGCGCCGGTTGGCCTTTAGCGCCAGCTGTCGTGGGGGGGGGCGCTCGGGGCAGTGCGGGGCCCCTCCGCTCTCCTGGCGGCCCGCACTGCCCGTATAATGCAACATGGGGCGGCGCGGGCTCGTACCGCACGCGCGGGCCGCGCCGCCCCAGCCGGGGGGGGGGGGCAGGGGGGGGACTGGGGGTGGGTCAGGGGGTCGCTGCAGGTGGTTGGAGGGTGGCGGGGGCTCGTACCGCGCACCGGCGGGCCCCACCGACCTCCGGTCGGGAGGCGCAGCTGCAGGGGTTCTGGGGGCCCCACCCAGGGGCCTTCCGCCCCCCCCGTGCGGTTTCGGTGTGGGGAAGGGGAGGCACAGGCCACTCGCGGCCATGACACATGGTGCATAGGGAGGGAGGTATGACACATGCAACGCCATGATGCGTGTGGCAGGGGGAAGGGGTGCAAGGCCTCGACCCCCACCGCGTGCGGGGGGTCCTCTTGTTCGTAAGGCGGCCGTCCGTCGGCGGCTGCGGCAGCCCACGTCGGGGGCTTCGCTACCTGAGAGAGGAGGGGCGGGAGAGTGGGGGGGCGGTGGGGGCACGGCGTGCACGTTGGGTGGGGGGGGCGTGCGCGCGTGGAGGAGGGTGGGGCTACCTGTGGATGTTACCCTGGAGCCCTCCCCCGCTGCGGGGGGGAGGGTGACCCGACCTGTGAGAAGCGGTGGAGGAGGGGGGGCAGGATGGAGGGACCACCTGTCCGGGGACATGCGGGGCCCCGACTCCCCTTGCTTCCAGCCGCCACTCCCCCGCGACAGGGGAGGGGGCTACTTCCTGTGCGAAGGTGGTGTAAGGGGGTGGAGGGGGCGGGGTATATGTATGGTCTATTCCCTGCGCTGGGGCGCAGCGGCTGCGGAAGGGCCGCAGCGCGGGGCTGCGCTGGCGCGCAGCATGTGGCTACGCTGGGGCGGAGCTTGGGACTGCGCAGGGGCGCAGTACGGGGCCGTGGAGGCGCGCAGCACACGGCTACGTCGGGGCGCGGCATGGGTCTGTGACGCAGCGCCGCATGCGGCTGCACAGGGGGCGCAGCGTGGGGTCGCGCTGGGTTGCAGCCTGCGGCTGTGCTGGGGAGCCCTGCGGTGCAGGGCTGGAGGGTGGCTCACTGGCACACCGCAGGAGTAGCGGCCGCTGGGACTGCTCAGGGTGCTGTGGCTGCGCACTGCCTGGAGCGCATGGGGGCGATCCGCCTGTGTGCCCCCGAACCGCACGAGAGCGGGCGCGGAGGGGCGCTGCCCGAATCCGTGGGGCTTGCACAACACAGCTGGTGCGGCCTTGGCGTGCAGGGCCCCCAGCGCGGAGGTCTTGTGCCTCCACTACAGAGGTCTTGTGCCTCCACCGCGGAGGTCTTGTGCCTCCACAACGGAGGTCTTGTGCCTCCACCGTGGAGTCTGACTGCTGCAGCATCTCTGCAGCGCTGTTATGCTGCAACCACTGGCTGCAGTAATGCCCCAGTCCCGTTACCAATCAAGGGACTATTGGAGCCTGCAGCCCTTGTGTCGCAGCCTGGCTGCTGCAGCATCTCTGCGGCGCTGTTATGCTGTAGCCACTGGCTGCAGCAATGCCCCAGTCCCGTTACCAATCAAGGGGTTATTGGGGCCTGCAATCCTCGTGCTGTAGCCTGTGCACCACAGCTTATTGGCCGCACGTTCGCATGTTGTGCCTCCACCGCGGAGGTCTTGTGCCTCCACCGCAGAAGTCTTGTGCCTCCACAACGGAGGTCTGGTGCCTCCACCGCGGAGTCTGACTGCTGCAGCACCTCTGCAGCGTTGTTATGCTGCAGCCACTGGCTGCAGTAATGCCCCGGCCCCGTCACCAATCAGGGGGCTATTGGGGCCTGAAGTCCTTGTGTTGCAGTCTGTGCACCACAGCCCGTTGGCAGCACGTTCGCATGCTTCAGTCACTGCTGGAGTGCCCCAGTCCCGTTACCAATCAAGGGACTATTAGAGCCTGCAGCCCTTGCGTCGCAGCCTGACTGCTGCAGCATCTCTGCAGCCTTGTTATGCTGTAGCCAGGGGGTAGCCGGAGGGGGGCGAGGGGGGGGGGTGCAGGAGAGAGGGAGTAGGCCTGGGACCCCCGCCGGCGGTGGGGGGCCCGTAGTTGTCTTGACGTCACGACGCGAGGTTGGCTCTCTCGCTGCACCTGTGAGGCGAAAAGGAAGGGAGGGGACAGGGAGGGAGGGGCGGCGTGTGCGGGGAGAGGGGGGGGGGGCGTGGGAGGGGCGTGTGCGCGCGTGCTCGGGGGGAAGGGGGTCGGTGCGCTCGGCCGCCAAGCGTCACCGTGTGGCCATCCGTAGCGGGTGCGCGGCCGGGGCTGGCCAAATTTGGCCGGGGAGCCCGGGGCGCTGCTGGTGACGGGGGGGCTGCGGACGGCGATGGGGCCCGCACCCCGCTCGGCGGGGACGAATCCCGCCGAGCATCATCCACGGGGGCGAATCCTGGTGGAGGCGGGGGGAGTGCCACACCGTCCCCTCGCGGCCGAACCGGACCGGAACGGGCCCCGCCGGAGGGACTCCGGGGGGGCGGGCGGGGCTGGGCACCGGGGCTCCGAGGCCCGGGTCCCGGTAGTGGGTGGGCCGGCACGGGGGAGACCGGGCGGGCCCTAGGGCTGCGGCTGGAGGGGGGAGGGGCTGGAGGGCTGTGCTGGCTCGGGGCCGAATCCCGAGAGGCCCCCGGGGGCTGGGCGAGGGCCACCGAGGGCGGCCACTCCATGAGGGGGGGGGGATTGCTCCCTGCCCGGGGGACGACGGGGGCCCCTCTTGAGCGAGGGGGGGGGGGGGGGCGGGCGTATATCGCCCGGTGTAGGGCCATGTCGATTCATGGCCGCGCGGCATGGGACTATATCCCCAACCCTCCGCGCCGGAGTCCCTTTGTGGGGGGGCTGAGGGGGGGGGGGGGGCTGGCGGTTGTTGTGTGCACCCTCCCATGCGCGGGGGGGGGTCGCCGGTGGGAGCGCCGTCCGGTTTGGCCGATAAAACCCGGTGGCGTCCCCTGGGCTCGTGGGCCCCTTCGAGGAAGAACCTCGGATTCGCCGGGGGGGACTCCGCACCATGGTATGGTATGGTATGGTATGGTATGGTATGGTATGGTATGGTATGGTATGGTATGGTATGGTATGGTATGGTATGGTATGGTATGGTATGGTATGGTATGGTATGGTATGGTCTCGTATGGTATGGTATGGTATGGTATGGTATGTTGTTGTTGTTGTTGTTGTGGCACCCAGCACGTGCCGGCGGGAGAAATTGCCAGACACGCTCTCCGTGGGCAGGGCGCAAGCGAGCAGTCGGCCGGCGTCACGCTGGCCGGGCGTGTGCCGACAACGACCGAGGGGGGGGGGGGGTTCCGCCTTCTGTCTGGGGGGGGGAGGGGGCGCGTGTCGCTGCGAGAGGGACCACCTGCCTCTGTGACCCTGGTTCCCTCCCCCGCCGTGGGGGGAGGGCGCGCGCACCTGTGCGAAACGGAGGCGGGATGGGGGGCGGGATGGAGGGACCACCTGTCCGGGGACCTGCGGGGCCCCGGTTCCCCTCGCTTCCAGCCGCCGCTCCCCCGCGACAGGGGATGGGGCTACGTCCTGTGCGGAGGTGGAGTAAGGGGGTGGAGGGGGCGGGGATTATGTATGGTCTATTCCTGCGCTGGGGCGCAGCGGCTGCGGAAGGGCCGCAGCGCGGGGCTGCGCTAGCGCGCAGCACGTGGCTACGCCGGGGCGTAGTGTGGGACCGCGCAAGGGCGCAATACGGGGCCGCGGAGGCGCACACGTTGCTGCGTTGGGGCGCGGCGTGGGTCTGCAATGCAGCGCAGCATGCGGCTGCGCAGGGGGCGCAGCGTGGGGTCGCGCAGGGCACAGTCTGCTGCTGTGCTAGAGAGCCCCGTGGGGCGGGCTAGGGGGTGGCTCACTGGCTCACCACAGGAGTTGCAGCCGCCGGGACCGCTCAAGGTGCAATGGCTGCGTAAAGCCCAGAGCGCATGGGGGCGAACTACTCGCGTGCCTCCGAACCGCACAAGAGCGGGCGCGGAGGGGCGCTGCTCGAATCTTGTGGGGCCTGCACAGCACAGCTGGTGCAGCCTTGGCGTGCGGGGCCGGGGAGGGAGCGGCAGGCGGGGGCCAAGGGCCGGGACTGCGCGGAAGGTTGACCTAAAGCGCCTGCAGCATGGGCATGGAGGGGGAGATGGCCGCGGAGGGCGCACTGTGTGGGCGGCCGCTGCGCGCACTGAGGGCGTGGGGGGCATCTGCTCGGTGAGACCAGACTGCCTCGGGGCGGCCCTGCTGCGCACAGAGCGCGGGGGAGTGGGCAGCGGCAAGGGGCGGAGCGCTGGGACACGTCGGGGCGTGGTGCGGCATGGCGCCGGGGCGTGGCTTGGCGGGGGCGTGGTATGGGGCGGCGCAAGCGCAGGGCGGGGCGGCGAGGGGCTGTAACGTATGGTGGAGTGGGCGCACAGACTGGGGCTGCGTTGGGGCCCACCATGCGGTGCCGCCTACTCGCGGCACCGCATGCAGGGGCGCAGCAGTGTGGGGCTGCGCAGGGGCGCAGCACGGGGCTGCGCAGGGACGCAGCATGGGGCTGCGCAGGAGTGCAGCGTGGGGCCGCGTACGGGCGCGGCATGGGGCCGTGCAGGGGTGCGGCGCGGGGCTGCGCAGGGGCGTAGCGTGGGGCTGCGCAGGGGCGCAGCAGGCTGGGGCTGCGCAGGGGCGCAGCGCGGGGCAGCGCAGGGGCGCAACGTGGGGCTGCGCAGGGGTGCAGTAGCGTGGGGCTGCGCAGGGGCGCAGCATGGGGCTAGGCAGGGGCGCAACGTGGGGCCGCGCAGGGCGCAGCGTGGGGCCGCGCAAGAGTGCCGCGTGGGGCTGCGTATGGGCGCGGCATGGGGCCGTGCAGGGGCGCGGCGCGGGGCTGCGCAGGGGCGCAGCAGCGTGGGGCTGCGTAGGGGCGCGGCATGGGGCCGTGCAGGGGCGCAGCAGCGTGTGGCTGCGCAGGGGGTGCAGCGTGGGGCTGCGTAGGGGCTGCACAGGGGCGCAGCAGTGTGGGGCGGCGCAGGGGCGCAGCAGTGTGGGGCTGCGCAGGGGCGCAGCGCGGGGCTGTGCAGGGGCGCAGCGCGGGGCTGCGCAGGGGCGCAGCGTGGGGCCGTGCAGGAGTGCGGCGTGGGGCCGCGTATGGGCGCGGCGCGGGGCTGCGCAGGGGCGCAGCGTGGAGCTGCGCAAGGGCGCTGGAGCGTGGGGCTCCGTAGGGGCGCAGCGCGGGGCTGCGCCGGCGCGCGGCATGGGGCCGTGCAGGGGCGCAGCAGCATGGGGCTGCGCAGGGGCGCAGCGTGGGGCGGCGCAGGGGCGCAGCAGCGTGGGGCTGTGCAGGGGCGCAGCGCGGGGCTGCGCAGGGGCGCAGCTGCGTGGGGCTACGCTGGGGCGCAGCTGCGTGGGGCCGGGCAGGGGCGGGCAGGGGCGTAGCGTGGGGCTGGGCAAGGGCGCAATGTGGGGCTTCGCAGGGGCGCGGCAGCGTGGGGCTGCGCAGGGGAGCAGCAGTGTGGGGCTGCGCAGGGTCGCAGCGTGGGGCTGGGCAGGGGCGCAGCGTGGGGCTGCGCAGGGGCACGGCAGTGAGGGGCTGCGCAGGGGCGTGGGGCTGCGCAGGGGCGCAGCGTGGGGCCGCGTAGGCGCGCAGCATCGTGGGGCTGCGCAGGGGCGCAGCGTGGGGTTGCTCGGGGGCGCGGCATGGGGCCGTGCGGGGGCGCGGCGCGGGGCTGCGCAGGGTCGCAGCGTGGGGCTGGGCAGGGGCGCAGCGTGGGGCTGCGCAGGGGCACGGCAGTGAGGGGCTGCGCAGGGGCGTGGGGCTGCGCAGGGGCGCAGCGTGGGGCCGCGTAGGCGCGCAGCATCGTGGGGCTGCGCAGGGGCGCAGCGTGGGGTTGCTCGGGGGCGCGGCATGGGGCCGTGCGGGGGCGCGGCGCGGGGCTGCGCAGGGGCGCAGCAGCATGGGGCTGCGCAGGGGCGCAGCAGCGTGGGGCTGCGCAGAGGCGCAGCATGGGGCTGCGCGGGGGCGTAGCGCGGGGCAGCGCATGGGCGCAACGTGGGGCTGCGTAGGGGCGCAGTAGCGTGGGGCTGCGCAGGGGCGCAGCGTGGGGCTGGGCAGGGGCGCAGCGCGGGGCTGGGCAGGGGCGCAGCGTGGGGCCGCGCAGGAGTGCAGCGTGGGGCCGCGTATGGGCGCGGCATGGGGCCGTGCAGGGGCGCGGCGCGGGGCCGCGCATGGGCGCCGCGTGGGGCCGCGCAGGGGCGCAGCGTGGGGCTGCGTAGGGGCGCAGCAGCGTTAGGGCAGCGCAGGGGCGCAGCGTGGGGCTGCGCGGGGGCCCGGCATGGGGCCGTGCAGGGGCGCGGCGCGGGGCTGCGCATGGGCGCAGCGTGGGGCCGCGGAGGGGCGCAGCGTGGGGCTGCGCAAGGGCGCAGCACCCCGGGGCTGCGCGGGGGCGCGGCATGGGGCCGTGCAGGGGCGCGGCGTGGGGCCGCGCAGGAGTGCAGCGTGGGGCCGCGTATGGGCGCGGCATGGGGCCGTGCAGGGGCGCGGCGCGGGGCCGCGCATGGGCGCCGCGTGGGGCCGCGCAAGGGGCGCAGCGTGGGGCTGCGTAGGGGCGCAGCAGCGTTAGGGCTGCGCAGGGGCGCAGCGTGGGGCTGCGCGGGGGCCCGGCATGGGGCCGTGCAGGGGCGCGGCGCGGGGCCGCGCTGGGGCGCAGCGTGGGGCTTCGTAGGGGCGCAGCAGCGTGGGGCCGCGCAGGGGCGCAGCAGCGCGGGGCTGCGTAGGGGCGCAGCGTGGGGCCGCGCAGGAGTGCGGCGTGGGGCCGCGCATGGGCGCGGCATGGGGCCGCGCAGGGGCACGGCGTGGGGCTGCGCAGGGGCGTAGCAGCGCCGGGCTGCGCAGGGGCGCAGCGTGGGGCCGCGGAGGGGCGCAGCGTGGGGCTGCGCAAGGGCGCAGCAGTGTGGGGCTGCGCGGGGGCGCGGCATGGGGCCGTGCAGGGGCGCGGCGTGGGGCCGCGCTGGGGCGCAGCGTGGGGCTTCGTAGGGGCGCAGCAGCGTGGGGCCGCGCAGGGGCGCAGCGTGGGGCTGCGCAGGGGCACAGCAGTGTGGGGCTGCACCGGGGCGCGGCATGGGGCCGCGCAGCGGCGCAGCAGCGTGGGGCTGCGTAGGGGCGCAATGTGGGGCTACGCAGGGGCGCAGCGTGGTGCGGCGCAGGGGCGCAGCAGTGTGGGGCTACGCAGGGGCGCAGCAGTGTGGGGCTGCGCAGGGGCGCGGCGCGGGGCCGCGCAGGGGCGCAGCGTGGGGCTGCGCAAGGGCGCAGCGCGGGGCTGCGCAGGGGCGCAGCGCGGGGCTGCGCAGGGGTGCAGTAGCGTGGGGCTGCGCAGGGGCGCAGCATGGGGCTAGGCAGGGGCGCAACGTGGGGCTGCGCAGGGGCGCAGCGTGAGGCCGCGCAGGAGTGCGGCGTGGGGCCGCGTATGGGCGCGGCATGGGGCCGCGCAGGGGCGCGGCGCGGGGCTGCGCAAGGGCGCAGCGCGGGGCTGCGCCGGCGCACGGCATGGGGCCGTGCAGGGTCCCAACAGTTTGGGGCTGCGCAGGGGCGCAATGTGGGGCGGCGCAGGGGCGCAGCAGCGTGGGGCTGTGCAGGGGCGCAGCGCGGGGCTGCGCAGGGGCGTAGCTGCGTGGGGCTGCGCACTGGCGCAGCTGCGTGGGGCTGCGCAGGGGCGCAGCTGCGTGGGGCCGGGCAGGGGCGTAGCGTGGGGCTGGGCAGGGGCGCAGCGTGAGGCCGCGCAGGAGTGCGGCGTGGGGCCGCGTATGGGCGCGGCATGGGGCCGCGCAGGGACGCGGCGCGGGGCTGCGCAAGGGCGCAGCGCGGGGCTGCGCCGGCGCACGGCATGGGGCCGTGCAGGGTCGCAACAGTTTGGGGCTGCGCAGGGGCGCAATGTGGGGCGGCGCAGGGGCGTAGCAGCGTGGGGCTGTGCAGGGGCGCAGCGCGGGGCTGCGCAGGGGCGTAGCTGCGTGGGGCTGCGCACTGGCGCAGCTGCGTGGGGCTGCGCAGGGGCGCAGCTGCGTGGGGCCGGGCAGGGGCGCAGCGTGGGGCTGGGCAGGGGCCTAGTGTGGGGCTTCGCAGGGGCGCAGCAGCGTGGGGCCGCGTATGGGCGCGGCATGGGGCCGCGCAGGGGCGCGGCGCGGGGCTGCGCAAGGGCGCAGCGCGGGGCTGCGCCGGCGCGCGGCATGGGGCCGTGCAGGGTCGCAACAGCGTGGGGCTGCGCAGGGGCGCGGCGTGGGGCGACGCAGGGGCGCACCAGCGTGGGGCTGTGCAAGGGCGCAGCGCGGGGTTGCGCAGGGGCGCAGCTGCGTGGGGCTGCGCAGGGGCGCAGCTGCGTGGGGCCGGGCAGGGGCGCAGCGTGGGGCTGGGCAGGGGCCTAGTGTGGGGCTTCGCAGGGGCGCAGCAGCGTGGGGCTGCGTAGGGGCGTGGGGCTGCGCAGGGGAGCAGCAGCGTGGGGATGCGCAGGGGCGCAGCGTGGGGCTGCACAGGGGCGCAGCGTGGGGCTGCGCAGGAGTGCGGCGTTGGGCTGCGCAAGGGCGCAGCCTGGGGCTGCGTGGGGGCGCAGCAGCGTGGGGCTGCGCCGGCGCGCGGCATGGGGCCGTGCAGGGTCGCAGCAGCGTTGGGCTACGCAGGGGCGCAGCGTGGGGCTGCGCAGGGGCGCAGCGGCGTGGGGCTGCGCACGCGCGCAGTAGCTTGGGGCTGTGCAGGGGCGCAGCTGCGTGGGGCCGGGCAAGGGCGCAGTGTGGGGCTGGGCAGGGGCGTAGTGTGGGGCTTCGCAGGGGCGCAGCAGCGTGGGGCTGCGTAGGGGCATGGGGCTGCGCAGGGGAGCAGCAGCGCGGGGCGGGGCAGGGGCGCAGCGAGGGGCTGGGTAGGGGCGCAGCGTGGGGCTGCGCAGAGGCGTGGGGCTGCGCAAGGGCGAAGCACGGGGCTGCGGGGGGCCCATCAGCGTGGGGCTGCGCGGGGGCGCGGCATGGGGCCGTGCAAGTGCGCAGCGCGGGGCTGCGCAGGAGCGCAGCGGCGTGGGGCTGCGCAGGCGCGCAGTAGCTTGGGGCTGCGCAGGGGCGCAGCAGCGAGGGCTGTGCAGGGGCGCAGCAGCGTGGGGGTGTGCAGGGGCGTAGCAGCGTGGGCACAGCAACTTGGGGCTGCGCAGGGGCGCAGCAGCGTGGGGCTGCGCTGGAGCGCAGCGTGGGGCTGCGCAGGGGCGCAGCAGCGTGGGGCTGCGCTTGCGTTGTAAGCTGCGCAAAGGTGTTGTATGGGGCTGTGCAGGGGCGCAGCGTGGGGCTGCGTAGGGGCGCAATAGCGTGGGGCTGCGCAGGGGTGCAGCAGCGTGGGGCTGCGCAGAGGTGCTGCGTGGGGCGGCACAGTGGTGGGGGGCTGCGTAGGGGCGCAGCGGCATGGGGCTGCGCTGGGGCGCAGCGTGGGGCTGTACAGGGGCGCAGTGCGGGGCTGCGTAGGGGCGCAGCAGTGTGGGGCTGCGCAGGGGTGCAGCGTGGTGCTGCGCAGGGGCGCAGCGTGGGGCTGCGCAGGGGCGCAGCAGCGAGGGGCTGCACAGGGGCGTGGGGCTGCGCAGAGGTGCTGCGTGGGGCTGCGGGGGGGCGTGGGTCTGCGCAGGAGCGCAGCATGGGGCCGCGTATGGGCGCGGCGCGGAGCTGCGCAGGGGCGCAGCAGCGTGGGGCTGCGCAGGGGCGTAGCAGCCTGGGGCCTCGCAGGAGTGCAGCGCGGGGCTGCGCAAGGGCGCAGCAGGGTGGGGCTGCGCAGGGGCGCAGCAGCCTGGGGCCGCGCAGGGGCGCAGCGTGGGGCTGCGCAGGGGCGCAGCAGCCTGGGGCTGCGTAGGGACGCAGCAGCATGGGGCTGCGCAGGGGCGCAGCGTGGGGCTGCGCAGGGGCGCAGCGTGGGGCTGCGTAGGGGCGCAGCATGGGGCCGCGTGTGGGCGCGGCGCGGGGCTGCGTAGGGGCGCAGCACCCGGGGGCTGCGCAGGGGCGCAGCAGCCTGGGGCTGCGTAGGGGCGCAGCAGCGCGGGGCTGCGCAGGGGCGCAGCGTGGGGCTGCGCAGGGGCGCAGCAGCGTGGGGCCGCGCAGGGGCGCAGCAGCGTGGGGCTGTGCAGGGGCGCAGCATCGTGGGTCTGCGCAGGGGCGCAGCAGTGTGGGCTGCGCAGGTGCGCAGTAGCGTGGGGCTACGCAGGGGCGCAGCAGCGAGGGCTGTGCAGGGGCGCAGCAGCGTGGGGCTGCGTAGGGGCGCAGCGTGGGGCTGCGCATGGGCGCAGCAGCATCGGGCTGCGCACGGGCACAGCAGCGTGGAGCGTGGGTGGCTGTTGGGTGTGGCGTCAGGTGAGTGGGAGGACGGAGGGGGGCGTGCGACGGGGGTGTGAGCCGGGGGTGGGGCGGGGCGGGTGGGAGGGGGGTAGGAAAAAGCCGACGCAAGCGCTCGAGGCCCGTAGGCTCCGGCATGCAGAGCGAACAGTGCTACCGGCAGTGGCGCAAAGTAAGAAGGGGGGGGGGGGGCTGGGGGGCCTGGCATGGGTGGGGGCTGTCGCTGGGCGTGGTGTTCGTCGCGCGGTGGTGACGGTCGGGGGCGAGGGATGGGGGGCTGCGTCTGGCGAGGGGAGGGGTGCGGCGGCGCCGTCCGGCGTGCGGTGTCCGGTGCGGCGTGTCTAGGGTTCGGGGCGAGGGTGCTCGACAGTCGTCGGTCCAGAGCTGGGCCCCAGGGGAGTAGTGGTGTGTTGCGGTGGTGGGTGTGTCCTGCTACCGGCGTCCTACTGCGAGGAAGTGATGAGGATGTAGACTGCACGGGAACTGAGGCCGGAGAGCCTGGGGCTGGGGTATGGGGCGCTGGCGGCGGGTTATCCCCGGCTGGTATGGCCGGGGTGCCCTGGGGTCCCGTGGGGGCGGAGGCTCCCCACGTCGGCCGGGTGCGAAACCACGACCTGTTTTTCCGTCACCGAAGTTCTTAGGTTCTACCCCAGGAACTTACCCGCCGCGGGGACGGTGGGCCGGGACGGCCAAGGGGGATGACCATGAAGAGGAAGCGGGGGGCCAGGATGAGCCTGGCGGTCAGCACCTTCCCTCGGCCTGGGGGAGGCCGTTGCCCGGGGCTATTACCTCCTTTCCGCGGCCGTGGTGCGGCAGTGGGTGGTGGTGTGGTACCCCCCAACGGGTGTCTGTGCCCAGTGCCGTGGGTACAGACCCCCGTTGGGGGCGGGTACGAAGCGCCCGGTCGCCTCGCCCCCCCTGCACAACAGCCCGCCAGGCGCCTCTAGGCCTTTAGCGCCAGCTTGTGTGGGGGGGGGCGCTTGGGGCAGTGCGGGGCCCCTCTGCACTCCTGGCGGCCCGCACTGCCTGTATAACGAAACAAAGGCGACGCGGGCTCGAACCGCACGTGCGGGCCGCGCCGCCCCAGCCGGGGTGGGGGACAAGGGGGGGGGGACTGGGGGTCGAGTCAGGTGGGACCGCTCACCGGCGGACTCCACAACCCTCCACGCTGGAGTCACAGTGTAAGGGGTTCTTGGGGCCCCGCCCAGGGTCCTTGGGTCCCCACCCAGGATTCTGGGGGCCCCACCCAGGGGCCGTCGGCCTCCCCCGTTCGGTCACTGTGTGCGGGGCGAGGGCAAGGGAGGAGTGGGCGGGAGGGCAAAGGCCACTCGCGGCCATGACACATGGTGCATGGGGAGGGAGGTATGACTCATGCAACGCCATGATGCACGCAGCAGGGGGAAGGGGGGGCAAGGCCTGGACCCCCACCGCGTATGGGGGGTCCCCTTGTCAGCCAGGCGTCCGCCCGTCGGCGGCTGCGATAGCTCACCTCGGTGGCGTCGGTAACCTGAGAAAGGAGGTGCGGGGAAGTGGAGGGGCGACGGGGGTGTGGTGCGCACGCGGGGGGGGGGGGCTGTGGGCTGGTGGGTGGGCGCGCGCGTGGGGGGGCGGGGATGCGGTGAGCTCAGCCGCGAGCGTCACCGTGTTGCTGACCGGGGCAGAGGAGCGGCCGGGGCTGGCCAAAGTCGGCCGGGGAGCCTGGGGCGCTCGTGGTGCTGGGGGCCGCGGTCAGCGGTGGGGCCCGCACCCCGCTCGGTGGGGACGAATCCCGCCGAGCACCATCCACGGGGGCGAGCCGTGGTGGAGGCGGGGGGAGTGCCGCACCGTCCCCTCGCGGCCAAACCGGACCGGGACGGGCCCCGCCGGATGGATACCGGGGGGGCGGGCGGGGCTGGGCACCGGGGCTCTGGGTCCGTGGCGGTTGTGGGCCGGCGCGGGGGAGACCGGACGGGCCCCTGGGCTGCGGCTGGTGAGGGGGGGCGTGGAAGGGCCGGGCGGGCTCGGGGGCGAACCCCGAGAGGCCCTCGGGGGCTGGGCGAGGGCTCCTGAGGGCGGCCGTTCCTTGGGAGGGGGGGGAGGGGTGGCTCCCTGCCCGGGGAACGACGGGGGCCCCTCTTGAGCGAGGGGGGGGAGTGGGTGTGTATTACCCGGTGTAGGGCCATGTCTATTCATGGCCGCGCGGCATGGGACTATATCCCCAACCCTCCGCGCCGGAGTCCCTTTGTGGGGGGGTCGTGAGGGGGGGGGGGGGGGGGTTGGCGGTTGTCGTGTGCACCCACCCACTTGGGGGGGGGTTGCCGGCGGGAGCCTCGCCCGGCTTGGCCGAAAAAACCCGGTGGCGTCCCCTGGGCTCGTGGGCCCCTTCGAGGAAGAACCTCGGATTCGCCGGGGGGGACTCCGCTATATGGTATGGTATGGTACGGTATGGTATGGTATGGTATGGTATGGTATGGTATGGTATGGTATGGTATGGTATGGTATGGTATGGTATGGTATGGTATGGTATGGTATGGTATGGTATGGTATGGTATGGTATGGTATGGTATGGTATGGTATGGTTGTTGTTGTTGTTGTTGTTAGGGCACCCAGCACGTGCCGGCGGGAGAAATTGCCAGACACGCTCTCCCTGGGCAGGGCGCAAGGGAGCAATCGGCCGGCGTCACGCTGGCCGGGCGTGTGCCGACAACGACCGAGGGGGGCGGGGGGGGTTCCGCCTTCTGTCTGGGGGGGGGAGGGGGCGCGTGTCGCTGTGAGAGGGACCACCTGCCCATGCGACCCTGGTTCCCTCCCCCGCCGTGGGGGCAGGGCGTGCGCACCTGTGCGAAACGGAGGCGGGATGGGGGGCGGGATGGAGGGACCACCTGTCCGGGGACCTGCGGGGCCCCGGTTCCCCTCGCTTCCAGCCGCCACTCCCCCGCGACAGGGGAGGGGGCTACGTCCTGTGCGGAGGTGGAGTAAGGGGGGTGGAGGGGGCGGGGACTATGTATGGTCTATCCCCTGGTGCCCGTCCCCGTGTCCCGTGTGCGGGAGGCCGCGCGGCACGGCCGGCGGGGGGGCTCAGGCCTGGGCCGGGCGCGTGGGTAGCGGCGGGCGGCCGAGGCGGAGGCGGCGCCATGCGGGTGCGGGGCCCGTGGCGGTCGCGGGGCGGTGTGGGCGGACCGGCCGGCGGCCGGCGGTGGCCCTGAGAGCCCCAGTCCATGGGGTCGGCGGGCGCGCCGGGGGCACGCGCGCCGCGCAGGCCTGGCCGTGGGGGGCGCGTGTGCAAGGGCGTCGGCGCGCCCGATGCGGGCCCCACTGCGGGCCGCGGGACCAGCGGCTAGCTGGAAGCGTGGCGTGGGGGCCGAGGCCTGGGCCGGGCGCGTGGGTAGCGGCGGGCGGCCGACGCGGAGGCGGCGCCATGCGGGTGCGGGGCCCGTGGCGGCCGCGGGGCGGCGCGGGCGGACCGGCCGGTGGTCGGCGGCGGCCCTGAGAGCCCCACTCCATGGGGTCGGCGGGCGCGCCGGGGGCACGCGCGTCGCGCAGGCCAGGCTGCGGGGGGCGCGTGTGCAAGGGCGCCGGCGCGCCCGATGAGGGCCCCTCTGTGGGCTGCGGGACCAGCGGCAAGGGCGCAGCGTGGGGCCGCGCAGGGGCGTAGCAGCGTAGGGCCGCGCAGGGGCGCAGTGTGGGGCTGCGCAGAGGCTGCGCAGGGGCACAGCGTGGTGCGGTGCAGGGGCGCAGCCGTGCGGGGCGGCGCAGGGGCGCGGCGCGGGGCTGCGCAGGGGCGCAGCGTGGGGCTGCGTAGGGGCGGTGGGGACACGGCGTGCACGTTGGGGGGGGGGGGGGGGGGCTGTGGGCTGGTGGGTGGGTGCGCGCGCGAGGGGGACGGGGGTGCGGTGAGCTCAGCCGCAGAGCGTCACCGTGTGGCCGACCGGGCGGAGGAGCGGCCGGGGCTGGCCAAAGTCGGCCGGGGAGCCTGGGGCGCTCGAGGTGTCGGGGGGGCCGCGGTCAGCGGTGGGGCCCGCACCCCGCTCGGCGGGGACGAATCCCGCCGAGCATCATCCACGGGGGCGAATCCTGGTGGAGGCGGGGGGGAGCGCCACGCCGTCCCCTCGCAGCCGAACCAGACCGGAACGGGCCCCGCCGGAGGGATACCGGGGGGGCGGGCGGGGTTGGCCACCGGGGCTCCGGGGCCCGGGTCCCTGGTGGTCGTGGGCCGGCGCGGGGGAGACCGGGCGGGCCTCTGGGCAGCGGCTGGTGAGGGGGGGCGTGGAAGGGCCGGGCGGGCTCGGGGGCGAACCCCGAGAGGCCCCCGGGGGCTGGGCGAGGGCTCCCGAGGGCGGCCGTTCCTTGAGGGGGGGGGGGGGGTTGCTCCCTGCCCGGGCTGCGCAGGGGCGCAGCGTGGTGCGGTGCAGGGGCGCAGCGTGGGGCCGCGGAGGAGCGCGGCGTGGGGCCGCGTATGGGCGCGGCATGGGGCCGCGCAGGGGCGCGGCGCGGGGCTGCGCAGGGGCGCAGCGTGGGGCTCCGCAGGGGCGCAGCGCGGGGCCGCGCATGGGCGCGGCATGGGGCCGTGCGGGGGCGCAGTAGCATGGGGCTGAGCAGGGGCGCAGTGTGGGGCTGCGCAGGGGCGCAGCGCGGGGCTGAGCAGGGGCGTAACGTGGCGCTGCGCAGGGGCGCAGCAGTGTGGGGCTGCGCAGGGGCGTAGCGTGGGGCTGGGCAGGGGCGCAGCGCGGGGCTGGGCAGGGGCGCGGCGTGGGGCCGCGCAGAAGTGCAGTGTGGGGCCGCGCATGGGCGCGGCATGGGGCCGCGCAGGGGCACGGCGTGGGGCTGCGCAGGGGCGTAGCAGCGCTGGGCTGCGTAGGGGCGCAGCGTGGGGCCGCGCGGGGCTGCGCAGGGGCGCAGCAGCGTGGGGCTGCGCCGGGGCGTTGCATGGGGCCGTGCAGGGGCGCCGCAGCGCGGGGCTGCGTAGGGGCGCAGCGTGGGGCTGAGGAGGGGCGCAGCGTGGGGCTGCGCAGGGGCGCAACGGTTTGGGGCGACGCAGGGGCGTAGCAGTGCGGGGCCGCGCAGGGGCGAAGCGTGGGGCTGTGCAGGGGCGCAGCAGCGTGGGGCTGCACAGGGGCGTAGCAGCGTGGGGCTGCGCAGGGGCGCAGCAGCGCGGGGCTGCGTAGGGGCGCAGCAGCGCGGGGCTGCGTAGGGGCGCAGCAGCGCGGGGCTGCGCAGGGGCTCAGCAGCGCGGGGCTGCACAGGGGCGTAGCAGCGCGGGGCTGCACAGGGGCGTAGCAGCGTGGGGCTGCGCAGGGGCGCAACAGCGCGAGGCTGCGTAGGGGCGCAGCAGCGCGGGGCTGCGTAGGGGCGCAGCAGCGCGGGGCTGCACAGGGGCGTAGCAGCGTGGGGCTGCGCAGGGGCGCAGCAGCGCGGGGCTGCGTAGGGGCGCAGCAGCGCGGGGCTGCGTAGGGGCGCAGCAGCGCGGGGCTGCACAGGGGCGTAGCAGCGTGGGGCTGCGCAGGGGCGCAGCAGCGTGGGGCTGCGTAGGGGCGCAGCAGCGCGGGGCTGCGTAGGGGCGCAGCAGCGCGGGGCTGCACAGGGGCGTAGCAGCGTGGGGCTGCGTAGGGGCGCAGCAGCGCGGGGCTGCACAGGGGCGTAGCAGCGTGGGGTTGCGCAGGGGCGCAGCAGCGTGGGGCTGTGCAGGGGCGCAGCATCGTGGGGCTGCGCAGGAGCGTAGCAGCGTGGGGCTGCGCAGGGGCGCAGCGTGGGGCCGCGCAGGAGTGCAGCGTGGGGCCGCGCATGGGCGCGGCATGGGGCCGCGCAGGGGCACGGCGTGGGGCTGCGCAGGGGCGTAGCAGCGCTGGGCTGCGCAGGGGCGCAGCGTGGGGCCGCGCGGGGGCGCGGCGCGGGGCTGCGCAGGGGCGCAGCAGCGTGGGGCTGCGCCGGGGCGTGGCATGGGGCCGTGCAGGGGCGCCGCAGCGCGGGGCTGCGTAGGGGCGCAGCGTGGGGCTGAGGAGGGGCGCGGCGTGGGGCTGCGCAGGGGCGCAACGGTTTGGGGCGGCACAGGGGCGTAGCAGTGCGGGGCCGCGCAGGGGCGAAGCGTGGGGCTGTGCAGGGGCGCGGCATCGTGGGGCTGCACAGGGGCGTAGCAGCGTGGGGCTGCACAGGGGCGTAGCAGCGTGGGGCTGCGCAGGGGCGCAACAGCGCGAGGCTGCGTAGGGGCGCAGCAGCGCGGGGCTGCGTAGGGGCGCAGCAGCGCGGGGCTGCACAGGGGCGTAGCAGCGTGGGGCTGCGCAGGGGCGCAGCAGCGTGGGGCTGCGTAGGGGCGCAGCAGCGCGGGGCTGCGTAGGGGCGCAGCAGCGCGGGGCTGCACAGGGGCGTAGCAGCGTGGGGCTGCGCAGGGGCGCAGCAGCGTGGGGCTGCGTAGGGGCGCAGCAGCGCGGGGCTGCGTAGGGGCGCAGCAGCGCGGGGCTGCACAGGGTCGTAGCAGCGTGGGGCTGCGTAGGGGCGCAGCAGCGCGGGGCTGCACAGGGGCGTAGCAGCGTGGGGTTGCGCAGGGGCGCAGCAGCGTGGGGCTGTGCAGGGGCGCAGCATCGTGGGGCTGCGCAGGAGCGTAGCAGCGTGGGGCTGCGCAGGGGCGCAGCAGCGCGGGGCTGCGTAGGGGCGCAGCGTGGGGCCGCGCAGGAGTGCAGCGTGGGGCCGCGCATGGGCGCGGCATGGGGCCGCGCAGGGGCACGGCGTGGGGCTGCGCAGGGGCGTAGCAGCGCTGGGCTGCGCAGGGGCGCAGCGTGGGGCCGCGCGGGGGCGCGGCGCGGGGCTGCGCAGGGGCGCAGCAGCGTGGGGCTGCGCCGGGGCGCGGCATGGGGCCGTGCAGGGGCGCCGCAGCGCGGGGCTGCGTAGGGGCGCAGCGTGGGGCTGAGGAGGGGCGCAGCGTGGGGCTGCGCAGGGGCGCAACGGTTTGGGGCGGCACAGGGGCGTAGCAGTGCGGGGCCGCGCAGGGGCGAAGCGTGGGGCTGTGCAGGGGCGCGGCATCGTGGGGCTGCACAGGGGCGTAGCAGCGTGGGGCTGCACAGGGGCGTAGCAGCGTGGGGCTGCGCAGGGGCGCAACAGCGCGAGGCTGCGTAGGGGCGCAGCAGCGCGGGGCTGCGTAGGGGCGCAGCAGCGCGGGGCTGCACAGGGGCGTAGCAGCGTGGGGCTGCGCAGGGGCGCAGCAGCGTGGGGCTGCGTAGGGGCGCAGTAGCGCGGGGCTGCGTAGGGGCGCAGCAGCGCGGGGCTGCACAGGGGCGTAGCAGCGTGGGGCTGCGCAGGGGCGCAGCAGCGTGGGGCTGCGTAGGGGCGCAGCAGCGCGGGGCTGCGTAGGGGCGCAGCAGCGCGGGGCTGCACAGGGGCGTAGCAGCGTGGGGCTGCGTAGGGGCGCAGCAGCGCGGGGCTGCACAGGGGCGTAGCAGCGTGGGGTTGCGTAGGGGCGCAGCAGCGTGGGGCTGTGCAGGGGCGCAGCAGCGTGGGGCTGCGCAGGGGCGTAGCAGCGTGGGGCTGCGCAGGGGCGCAGCAGCGCGGGGCTGCGTAGGGGCGCAGCGTGGGGCCGCGCAGGAGTGCAGCGTGGGGCCGCGCATGGGCGCGGCATGGGGCCGCGCAGGGGCACGGCGTGGGGCTGCGCAGGGGCGTAGCAGCGCCGGGCTGCGCAGGGGCGCAGCGTGGGGCCGCGCGGGGGCGCGGCGCGGGGCTGCGCAGGGGCGCAGCAGCGTGGGGCTGCGACGGGGCGTGGCATGGGGCCGTGCAGGGGCGCCGCAGCGCGGGGCTGCGTAGGGGCGCAGCGTGGGGCTGAGGAGGGGCGCAGCGTGGGGCTGCGCAGGGGCGCAACGGTTTGGGGCGGCACAGGGGCGTATCAGTGCGGGGCCGCGCAGGGGCGAAGCGTGGGGCTGTGCAGGGGCGCAGCAGCGTGGGGCTGCACAGGGGCGTAGCAGCGTGGGGCTACGCAGGGGCGCAGCAGCGCGGGGCTGCGTAGGGGCGCAGCAGCGCGGGGCTGCGTAGGGGCGCAGCAGCGCGGGGCTGCGCAGGGGCGTAGCAGCGCGGGGCTGCGTAGGGGCGCAGCAGCGTGGGGCTGCACAGGGGCGTAGCAGCGTGGGGCTGCGTAGGGGCGCAGCAGCGCGGGGCTGCGTAGGGGCGCAGCAGCGCGGGGCTGCGCAGGGGCGTAGCAGCGCGGGGCTGCGTAGGGGCGCAGCAGCGTGGGGCTGCACAGGGGCGTAGCAGCGTGGGGCTGCGTAGGGGCGCAGCAGCGCGGGGCTGCGTAGGGGCGCAGCAGCGCGGGGCTGCGCAGGGGCGTAGCAGCGCGAGGCTGCGTAGGGGCGCAGCAGCGTGGGGCTGCACAGGGGCGTAGCAGCGTGGGGCTGCGTAGGGGCGTAGCAGCGTGGGGCTGCGTAGGGGCGCAGCAGCGCGGGGCTGCACAGGGGCGTAGCAGCGCGGGGTTGCACAGGGGCGTAGCAGTGTGGGGCTGCGCAGGGGCGCAACAGCGCGGGGCTGCGTAGGGGCGCAGCAGCGCGGGGCTGCGTAGTGGCGCAGCAGCGCGGGGCTGCACAGGGGCGTAGCAGCGTGGGGCTGCGCAGGGGCGCAGCAGCGTGGGGTTGCGTAGGGGCGTAGCAGCGCGGGGCTGCGTAGGGGTGCAGCAGCGCGGGGCTGCGTAGGGGCGCAGCAGCGCGGGGCTGCACAGGGGCGTAGCAGCGGGGGGTTGCGCAGGGGCGCAACAGCGTGGGGCTGTGCGGGGGCGCAGCAGCGTGGGGCTGCGCAGGGGCGTAGCAGCGTGGGGCTGCGCAGGGGCGCAGCAGCGCGGGGCTGCGCAGGGGCTCAGCAGCGCGGGGCTGCACAGGGGCGTAGCAGCGCGGGGCTGCACAGGGGCGTAGCAGCGTGGGGCTGCGCAGGGGCGCAACAGCGCGAGGCTGCGTAGGGGCGCAGCAGCGCGGGGCTGCGTAGGGGCGCAGCAGCGCGGGGCTGCACAGGGGCGTAGCAGCGTGGGGCTGCGCAGGGGCGCAGCAGCGTGGGGCTGCGTAGGGGCGCAGCAGCGCGGGGCTGCGTAGGGGCGCAGCAGCGCGGGGCTGCACAGGGGCGTAGCAGCGTGGGGCTGCGCAGGGGCGCAGCAGCGTGGGGCTGCGTAGGGGCGCAGCAGCGCGGGGCTGCGTAGGGGCGCAGCAGCGCGGGGCTGCACAGGGGCGTAGCAGCGTGGGGCTGCGTAGGGGCGCAGCAGCGCGGGGCTGCACAGGGGCGTAGCAGCGTGGGGTTGCGCAGGGGCGCAGCAGCGTGGGGCTGTGCAGGGGCGCAGCATCGTGGGGCTGCGCAGGAGCGTAGCAGCGTGGGGCTGCGCAGGGGCGCAGCGTGGGGCCGCGCAGGAGTGCAGCGTGGGGCCGCGCATGGGCGCGGCATGGGGCCGCGCAGGGGCACGGCGTGGGGCTGCGCAGGGGCGTAGCAGCGCTGGGCTGCGCAGGGGCGCAGCGTGGGGCCGCGCGGGGGCGCGGCGCGGGGCTGCGCAGGGGCGCAGCAGCGTGGGGCTGCGCCGGGGCGTGGCATGGGGCCGTGCAGGGGCGCCGCAGCGCGGGGCTGCGTAGGGGCGCAGCGTGGGGCTGAGGAGGGGCGCAGCGTGGGGCTGCGCAGGGGCGCAACGGTTTGGGGCGGCACAGGGGCGTAGCAGTGCGGGGCCGCGCAGGGGCGAAGCGTGGGGCTGTGCAGGGGCGCGGCATCGTGGGGCTGCACAGGGGCGTAGCAGCGTGGGGCTGCGCAGGGGCGCAACAGCGCGAGGCTGCGTAGGGGCGCAGCAGCGCGGGGCTGCGTAGGGGCGCAGCAGCGCGGGGCTGCACAGGGGCGTAGCAGCGTGGGGCTGCGCAGGGGCGCAGCAGCGTGGGGCTGCGTAGGGGCGCAGCAGCGCGGGGCTGCGTAGGGGCGCAGCAGCGCGGGGCTGCACAGGGGCGTAGCAGCGTGGGGCTGCGCAGGGGCGCAGCAGCGTGGGGCTGCGTAGGGGCGCAGCAGCGCGGGGCTGCGTAGGGGCGCAGCAGCGCGGGGCTGCACAGGGGCGTAGCAGCGTGGGGCTGCGTAGGGGCGCAGCAGCGCGGGGCTGCACAGGGGCGTAGCAGCGTGGGGTTGCGCAGGGGCGCAGCAGCGTGGGGCTGTGCAAGGGCGCAGCATCGTGGGGCTGCGCAGGAGCGTAGCAGCGTGGGGCTGCGCAGGGGCGCAGCAGCGCGGGGCTGCGTAGGGGCGCAGCGTGGGGCCGCGCAGGAGTGCAGCGTGGGGCCGCGCATGGGCGCGGCATGGGGCCGCGCAGGGGCACGGCGTGGGGCTGCGCAGGGGCGTAGCAGCGCTGGGCTGCGCAGGGGCGCAGCGTGGGGCCGCGCGGGGGCGCGGCGCGGGGCTGCGCAGGGGCGCAGCAGCGTGGGGCTGCGCCGGGGCGTGGCATGGGGCCGTGCAGGGGCGCCGCAGCGCGGGGCTGCGTAGGGGCGCAGCGTGGGGCTGAGGAGGGGCGCAGCGTGGGGCTGCGCAGGGGCGCAACGGTTTGGGGCGGCACAGGGGCGTAGCAGTGCGGGGCCGCGCAGGGGCGAAGCGTGGGGCTGTGCAGGGGCGCGGCATCGTGGGGCTGCACAGGGGCGTAGCAGCGTGGGGCTGCACAGGGGCGCGGCATCGTGGGGCTGCACAGGGGCGTAGCAGCGTGGGGCTGCGCAGGGGCGCAACAGCGCGAGGCTGCGTAGGGGCGCAGCAGCGCGGGGCTGCGTAGGGGCGCAGCAGCGCGGGGCTGCACAGGGGCGTAGCAGCGTGGGGCTGCGCAGGGGCGCAGCAGCGTGGGGCTGCGTAGGGGCGCAGTAGCGCGGGGCTGCGTAGGGGCGCAGCAGCGCGGGGCTGCACAGGGGCGTAGCAGCGTGGGGCTGCGCAGGGGCGCAGCAGCGTGGGGCTGCGTAGGGGCGCAGCAGCGCGGGGCTGCGTAGGGGCGCAGCAGCGCGGGGCTGCACAGGGGCGTAGCAGCGTGGGGCTGCGTAGGGGCGCAGCAGCGCGGGGCTGCACAGGGGCGTAGCAGCGTGGGGTTGCGTAGGGGCGCAGCAGCGTGGGGCTGTGCAGGGGCGCAGCAGCGTGGGGCTGCGCAGGGGCGTAGCAGCGTGGGGCTGCGCAGGGGCGCAGCAGCGCGGGGCTGCGTAGGGGCGCAGCGTGGGGCCGCGCAGGAGTGCAGCGTGGGGCCGCGCATGGGCGCGGCATGGGGCCGCGCAGGGGCACGGCGTGGGGCTGCGCAGGGGCGTAGCAGCGCCGGGCTGCGCAGGGGCGCAGCGTGGGGCCGCGCGGGGGCGCGGCGCGGGGCTGCGCAGGGGCGCAGCAGCGTGGGGCTGCGACGGGGCGTGGCATGGGGCCGTGCAGGGGCGCCGCAGCGCGGGGCTGCGTAGGGGCGCAGCGTGGGGCTGAGGAGGGGCGCAGCGTGGGGCTGCGCAGGGGCGCAACGGTTTGGGGCGGCACAGGGGCGTAGCAGTGCGGGGCCGCGCAGGGGCGAAGCGTGGGGCTGTGCAGGGGCGCAGCAGCGTGGGGCTGCACAGGGGCGTAGCAGCGTGGGGCTGCGCAGGGGCGCAGCAGCGCGGGGCTGCGTAGGGGCGCTGCAGCGCGGGGCTGCGTAGGGGCGCAGCAGCGCGGGGCTGCGTAGGGGCGCAGCAGCGCGGGGCTGCGCAGGGGCGTAGCAGCGCGGGGCTGCGTAGGGGCGCAGCAGCGTGGGGCTGCACAGGGGCGTAGCAGCGTGGGGCTGCGTAGGGGCGCAGCAGCGCGGGGCTGCGTAGGGGCGCAGCAGCGCGGGGCTGCGCAGGGGCGTAGCAGCGCGGGGCTGCGTAGGGGCGCAGCAGCGTGGGGCTGCACAGGGGCGTAGCAGCGTGGGGCTGCGTAGGGGCGCAGCAGCGCGGGGCTGCGCAGGGGCGTAGCAGCGCGAGGCTGCGTAGGGGCGCAGCAGCGTGGGGCTGCACAGGGGCGTAGCAGCGTGGGGCTGCGTAGGGGCGTAGCAGCGTGGGGCTGCGTAGGGGCGCAGCAGCGCGGGGCTGCACAGGGGCGTAGCAGCGCGGGGTTGCACAGGGGCGTAGCAGCGTGGGGCTGCGCAGGGGCGCAACAGCGCGGGGCTGCGTAGGGGCGCAGCAGCGCGGGGCTGCGTAGTGGCGCAGCAGCGCGGGGCTGCACAGGGGCGTAGCAGCGTGGGGCTGCGCAGGGGCGCAGCAGCGTGGGGTTGCGTAGGGGCGTAGCAGCGCGGGGCTGCGTAGGGGCGCAGCAGCGCGGGGCTGCGTAGGGGCGCAGCAGCGCGGGGCTGCACAGGGGCGTAGCAGCGGGGGGTTGCGCAGGGGCGCAACAGCGTGGGGCTGTGCGGGGGCGCAGCAGCGTGGGGCTGCGCAGGGGCGTAGCAGCGTGGGGCTGCGCAGGGGCGCAGCAGCGCGGGGCTGCGTAGGGGCGCAGCAGCGCGGGGCTGCGCAGGGGCGTAGCGTGGGGCTGCGCCTGGGTTGTGCGTTGCGCAAAGGTGTAGCATGGGGCTGTGCAGGTGCGCAGCGTGGGGCTGCGCAGGGGCGCAGCAGCGTGGGGCTGCGCAGGGGTGCAGCAGCGTGGGGCTGCGCAGGGGCGCAGCAGCGTCGGGCTGCGCAGGGGCGCAGCAGCGTGGGGCTGCGCAGGGGCGCAGCAGCGTGGGGCTGCGCAGGGGCGCAGCAGCGCGGGGCTGCGTAGGGGCGCAGCAGCGCGGGGCTGCGCAGGGGCGTAGCGTGGGGCTGCGCCTGGGTTGTGCGTTGCGCAAAGGTGTAGCATGGGGCTGTGCAGGTGCGCAGCGTGGGGCTGCGCAGGGGCGCAGCAGCGTGGGGCTGCGCAGGGGTGCAGCAGCGTGGGGCTGCGCAGGGGCGCAGCAGCGTCGGGCTGCGCAGGGGCGCAGCAGCGTGGGGCCGCGCAGGGGTGCAGCAGCGTGGGGCTGCACAGGGGCGCAGCAGCGTGGGGCTGCGCAGGGGCGCAGCAGCGCGGGGCTGCGCAGGGGCGCAGCAGCGTTGGGCTGCGCAGGGGCGCAGCAGCGCGGGGCTGCGTAGGGGCGCAGCAGCGTGGGGCTGCGCAGGGGCGCAGCAGCGCGGGGCTGCGTAGGGGCGCAGCAGCGCGGGGCTGCGCAGGGGCGTAGCGTGGGGCTGCGCCTGGGTTGTGCGTTGCGCAAAGGTGTAGCATGGGGCTGTGCAGGTGCGCAGCGTGGGGCTGCGCAGGGGCGCAGCAGCGTGGGGCTGCGCAGGGGTGCAGCAGCGTGGGGCTGCGCAGGGGCGCAGCAGCGTCGGGCTGCGCAGGGGCGCAGCAGCGTGGGGCCGCGCAGGGGTGCAGCAGCGTGGGGCTGCACAGGGGCGCAGCAGCGTGGGGCTGCGCAGGGGCGCAGCAGCGTGGGGCTGCGCAGGGGCGCAGCAGCGTTGGGCTGCGCAGGGGCGCAGCAACGCGGGGCTGCGTAGGGGCGCAGCAGCGTGGGGCTGCGCAGGGGTGCAGCAGCGTGGGGCTGCGTAGGGGCGCAGCAGCGTGGGGCTGCGCAGCGCAGCAGCGTGGGGCTGCGCAGGGGCGCAGCAGCGTGGGGCTGCGCAGGGGTGCAGCGTGGGGCTGCGCAGGGGTGCAGCAGCGTGGGGCTGCGCAGGGGCGCAGCAGCGTGGGGCTGCGCAGGGGTGCAGCAGCGTGGGGCTGCGCAGGGGTGCAGCAGCGTGGGGCTGCGCAGGGGCGCAGCAGCGTGGGGCTGCGCAGGGGTGCCGCAGCGTGGGGCTGCGCAGGGGCGCCGCAGCGTGGGGCTGCGCAGGGGCGCAGCAGCGTGGGGCTGCGTAGGGGCGCAGCGGCGTGGGGCTGCGCAGGGGCGCAGTAGCGTGGGGCTGCGCGGGGGTGCAGCGGCGCGGGGTTGCGCATAGCAGCTGTGTGGGGCGGCGCAGTGGTGGGGGGGCTGTGTAGGGGCGCAGCGGCATGGGGGTGCGCTGGAGGGCAGCGTGTGGCTGTACAGGGGCGCCGCAGCGTGGGGCTGCGCAGGGGTGCAGCAGCGTGGGGCTGCGCCGGGGCGCAGCAGCGTGGGGCCGCGCAGGGGTGCAGCGGCGCGGGGCTGCGCAGAGCAGCTGTGTGGGGCGGCGCAGTGGTGGGGGGGCTGTGTAGGGGCGCAGCGTGGGGCTGCGCAGGGGCGCAGCGTGGGGCTGCGCAGGGGTGCAGCAGCGTGGGGCTGCGCAGGGGTGCAGCAGCGTGGGGCTGCGCAGAGCAGCTGTGTGGGGCGGCGCAGGGGTGGGGGGGCTGTGTAGGGGCGCAGCGTGGGGCTGCGCAGTGGTGGGGGGGCTGTGTAGGGGCGCAGCGGCATGGGGGTGCGCTGGGGCGCAGCTTGTGGCTGTACAGGGGCGCAGTGCGGGGCTGTACAGGGGCGCAGCGTGGGGCTGCGCAGGGGCGCCGCAGCGTGGGGCTGCGCAGGGGCGCAGCGTGGGGCTGCGCAGGGGTGCAGCAGCGTGGGGCTGTGCAGGGGCGCAGCGTGGGGCTGCGCAGGGGCGCAGCGTGTGGCTGTACAGGGGCGCAGTGCGGGGCTGTGCAGGGGCGTAGCGTGGGGCCGCGCAGGGGCGCAGCAGCGTGGGGCTGCGCAGAGCAGCTGTGTGGGGCGGCGCAGTGGTGGGGGGGCTGTGTAGGGGCCCACCGTGGGGCTGCGCAGGGGCGCACCGTGTGGCTGTACAGGGGCGCAGTGCGGGGCTGTGCAGGGGCGTAGCGTGGGGCCGCGCAGGGGCGCAGCGAGCGGCGGCGCAGTGGTGGGGGGGCTGTGTAGGGGTGCAGCGGCATGGGGGTGCGCTGGGGCGCAGCGTGTGGCTGTACAGGGGCGCAGTGCGGGGCTGTGCAGGGGCGCAGCAGCGTGGGGCCGCGCAGGGGCGCAGCGCGGAGGAGCCCCGGGGGGCAGTGTGGGGCCGTGGAGGGGCGCAGCGTGGGGCTGCGCAGGGGCGCAGCGAGCGGCGGCGCAGTGGTGGGGGGGCTGCGCAGGGGCGCAGCGGCGTGGGGCTGCGCGGGGGCGCAGCGAGCGGCGGCGCAGTGGTGGGAGGCTGCGCAGGGGCGCATCACGGGGCCGCGTATGGGCGCGGCGCGGAGCTGCGCAGGGGTGCAGCAGCGTGGGGCTGCGCAGAGCAGCTGTGTGGGGTGGCGCAGTGGTGGGGGGGCTGTGTAGGGGTGCAGCGGCATGGGGGTGCGCTGGGGCGCAGCGTGTGGCTGTACAGGGGCGGAGTGCGGCGCTGCGCAGGGGCATAGCGTGGGGCCGCGCAGGGGCGCAGCAGCGTGGGGCTGCGCGGGGGCGCAGCGCGGAGCAGCCCCGGGGGGCAGCGTGGGGCCGTGGAGGGGCGCAGCGTGGGGTTGCGCAGGAGCGCAGCAGCGTGGGGCTGCGCAGGGGCGCAGCGAGCGGCGGCGCAGTGGTTGGAGGCTGCGCAGGGGCGCATCATGGGGCCGCGTATGGGCGCGGCGCGTAGCTGCGCAGGGGCGCAGCAGCGTGGGGCTGCGCTTGGGCGCAGTGTGGGGCTGCACAGGGGCGCAGCAACGTGGGGCTGCGCAAAGGTGTTGTATGTGGCTGCCTAGGGGCGCAGCGTGGGGCTGCGCAGGGGCGCGGCAGTGTGGGCTGCGCGGGGGCGCAGTGGCGTGGGGTCGCGCATGGGCGCAGCAGCGAGGGCTGTGCAGGGGCGCAGCAGCCCGGGGCCGCGCGGGAGCGCCGCAGCGTGGGGCTGCGCAGGGGTGCAGCAGCGTGGGGATGCGAAGGGGCGCAGCATGGGGCTGCGCATGGGCGCGGCAGCATGGGGCTGTGCAGGGGCGCAGCAGCGCGGGGCCACGCAGGGGCGCAGCAGTGTGGGGCTGCGCAGGGGCGCAGCGGCGTGGGGCTGTCGTGTAGGGTAGAGGAAGGGGTGGCGTGAGGGCGGCGGGGGGTGTGGGGCCCTGCTCGACAGACTACGGTCCAGAGTCGGGCCCCCGGCGGGCGGCCGGGGGCGGCGTGGGGTGCGTGGGGGGCGTGCCGTGGGGTGGTGTGGGGGTGTGGCCTGCTACGTAGCCTTTCTCTACGAGGATGTGGCGAGGAAGACGCAGGGGAACTGAGGCCGGAAAGCCTGGGGATGGGGGCTGGGGCGCTGGCGCCGGGTTATCCCCGGCTGGGATGGCCGGGGTGCCCTGGGGTCCCGTGGGGGCGGAGGCTCCCCACGTCGGCCGGGTGCGAAACCACGACCTGTGTTTCCGTCACCGAAGTTCTTAGGGTTCTACCCCAGGAACTTACCCGCCGCGGGGACTGTGGGCCGGGGCGGCCAAAGGGGATGACAATGAAGAGGAAATGGGGGGCCAGGATGAGCCTGGCGGTCGGCACCTTCCCTCGGCCTGGGGGAGGCCGTTGCCCGGGGCTATTCCCTTCCTCCCGTGGCCGTGGTGCTGTGGTGGGTGGTGGAGTGGCTACCTCCCAACGGGTGTCTGTGCCCGGTGCCGTGGGTACCGACCCCCGTTGGGGGCGGGTACGAAGCGCCCGGTCGCCTCGCCCCCCCTGCACAACAGCCCGCCAGGCGCCGGTTGGCCTTCAGCGCCAGCTGTCGTGGGGGGGGGCGCTCGGGGCAGTGCGGGGCCCCTCCGCTCTCCTGGCGGCCCGCACTGCCCGTATAATGCAACATGGGGCGGCGCGGGCTCGTACCGCACGCGCGGGCCGCGCCGCCCCAGCCGGGGGGGGGGACAGGGGGGGGACAGGGGGGGGGTCAGGGGGTCGCTGCAGGTGGTTGGAGGGTGGCGGGGGCTCGTACCGCGCACCGGCGGGCCCCACCGACCTCCGGTCGGGAGGCGCAGCTGCAGGGGTTCTGGGGGCCCCACCCAGGGGCCTTCCGCCCCCCCCGTGCGGTTTCGGTGTGGGGGAGGGGAGGCACAGGCCACTCGCGGCCATGACACATGGCGCATAGGGAGGGAGGTATGACACATGCAACGCCATGATGCGTGTGGCAGGGGGAAGGGGTGCAAGGCCTCGACCCCCACCGCGTGCGGGGGGTCCTCTTGTTCGTAAGGCGGCCGTCCGTCGGCGGCTGCGGCAGCCCACCTCGGGGGCTTCGCTACCTGAGAGAGGAGGGGCGGGAGAGTGGGGGAGCGGTGGGGGCACGGCGTGCACGTTGGGGGGGGGGGGGGGGGCTGTGGGCTGGTGGGTGGGTGCGCGCGCGAGGGGGACGGGGGTGCGGTGAGCCAGCCGCAGAGCGTCACTGTGCGGCCGACCGGGCGGAGAAGCGGCCGGGGCTGGCCAAAGTCGGCCGGGGAGCCCGGGGCGCTCGAGGCGTCGGCGGGGCCGCGGTCAGCGGTGGGGCCCGCACCCCGCTCGGCGGGGACGAATCCCGCCGAGCATCATCCACGGGGGCGAATCCTGGTGGAGGCGGGGGGGAGCGCCACACCGTCCCCTCGCGGCCGAACCGGACCGGGACGGGCCCCGCCGGAGGGATACCGGGGGGGCGGGCGGGGCTGGGCACCGGGGCTCCAGGGCCCGGGTCCCTGGTGGTTGTGGGCCGGCGCGGGGGAGACCGGGCGGGCCTCTGGGCAGCGGCTGGTGAGGGGGGGCGTGGAAGGGCCGGGCGGGCTCGGGGGCGAATCCCGAGAGGCCCCCGGGGGCTGGGCGAGGGCTCCCGAGGGCGGCCGTTCCTTGAGGGGGGGGGGGGGGGGTTGCTCCCTGCCCGGGGGACGACGGGGGCCCCTCTTGAGCGAGGGGGGGGGAGGGCGTGTATCGCCCGTGTAGGGCCATGTCGATTCATGGCCGCGCGGCATGGGACTATATCCCCAACCCTCCGCGCCGGAGTTTTTTGGGGGGGCTGAGGGGGGGGGGGGGGCTGGCGGTTGTTGTGTGCTCCCTCCCTCGTGGGGGGGGGGTCGCCGGTGGGAGCTCCGTCCGGCTTGGCCGATAAAACCCGGTGGCGTCCCCTGGGCACGTGGGCCCCTTCGAGGAAGAACCTCGGATTCGCCGGGGGGGACTCCGCTATGGTATGGTATGGTATGGTATGGTATGGTATGGTATGGTATGGTATGGTATGGTATGCAAGAACGGTGGTGGTCTATCAATACGATTTGCCCCCCCCCCCCCCCCGCCGCCGCCGTCCCCTTCGGCACTCTCTCCGCAGATCTACATCACCTCGGACGATGTCCTTCAGCAGGACTACTACGCACAGAAGACGGACGAAGAACCAGAGCTGGCAAAGCGCACGCAGGCACTGAAGTACACGGGCTGGTCCGGGCCTGTGGGGCGGAAATGGCACGGCAAGTTCCGGATCCTGTGGTTCTGGATCACGTACCCACTGCTCCTCATCATCATCGCGCTGGCGCTGGCGGTGCCCTATTCCGAAAAGTACGACCTGCTCTACTCCGATCCCTGGAAGTCCTCGGAGGTGTCGCGGTCGGTGATGGCCGGTTTGATCTGCATCTTCGATATCGTGATCCCAGTGCAGGTGCCCCCCCCCATTGCCATTGCCTTTGCCCTGTGCCGGGCCGGGCCTGTCTTTTTGCCAACTGACGTTGCATTGGGGCAGCGGACATAGCACATGATGTCTGAGCAGGGTTGTGCTTTACGCTCGGCCTACGGGACGGGGGGAAGGGGGGGCACTGCCCAGAGTTGTTGCACGCACGCCACATGATGTCGAGTCCAGCAGACAGTGCATTGCATTTGTTATACCTCACTTGCCCACAAGCAATGATATGTATTTGGCTCCGGCGTTCTGCCCATTGGGACGGGTATAAATAGCTTCGTTTCATGCCTCGCATTCCGGGTTTCACAGCGAATGATGCGCAGACTGGAATTATGATTGGATTGTTTTACAAACGATTGCCATTACCATTCGGTTACCATTCGGTGGGGGAGGGGGAGGGGTGACCTGCATGTGTGCCATGTTGCTGTTTAATATGATTTACTTGTGTCCTTGTCTACTGTAGTCTACCCTGCTGCTGGTGACTCTGATGTTGTCTCCTCTCCCATGCAAAAGGTCATCTTGCACTCTTTTCCAACAGACCTTTTGCGAAAGCCGCCAAGGGCCGTGTTCGGCTCTTGACAAGCTTTTCCCTTGTGATCTACATGTGCTGCGTGTTGTGCTGACTTCCCCTCAACCAACAACACACACGTGACAGCTCACACGTCACCATACGGGGGGGGGGCTCGGTGGGGGGGGGGGGGATTGAGGGCAAAAACAAGGTCTGCGTACCTAAAATGGGCCTCCTACTTTGGGCTCTCTATTCAAAGTTCCATTTTGCCCCAGAGGAAAGGGCATGCCCTGGGGGTTTTGGAAGAAGACCCCTGCCTTCTTGGGGCATCCTAACCAGATATCAAAGATTTTGTCACCGTGGGCATCATTCAGATAAAGGGGGGGGATTGCGCCATAGAAAGCCCTGAAAACCCGTCCGCGCTGATCGGCCGCGTCCCCCTCCCCACGCCTCAGGATTGGGAGTTTCCGACCTTCGACACTTCCCCCTTCGACGTGAAGATCCTGGGCACAGAAATGATCGACCTCGACTGGAACATTTTCCCCGAATGCCCCAAGTGCCACATGCCGGCCTGGATGCAGAAGCTGGTGGACAGATTCAACTGGAACATCTACATCTCCGGGCGGTGGATGGCTTACGGCGGCATTATGATCGCCGCCGTCATTGACCTCATCAGGTTTGTGGGTCTGTCTGCCCCCTGTGTGACATTCCGTCGGGTTGTTGCTCCTTTACGGGGCCCTGGACAGGCACCCGGTCTTCCCTTCGCATGTTGCGTCGGGTCACTGCGTTCTGTCGGCCGCTGCGGCCGGTGCTCTTGCTGGTGTCGTTTCCGCGTTCGCGGAGCCCAGTAGTTGGTGTGTTGGGGCTGTGCTGGATGTGGCGGGATGTGCCGTTTGCGTGTCAGCGGCGCCCAGTAGTTGGCGTATTGAGGATGTGCTGGTTGTTGCCGGGGTCGTTTGACTGTTTTTGCTGTCCACACGCCTCTGTCTGCCCCGCCCCCCCCGTCTCTGGTGCATTGTACCAAACCCCCCCTCTCTGGTGCCGATCTACCTTCGGCCAGTCGCCATGCACACACCCCTCAGAGGGGGACCCTGTCCCTCTGTCGAAGCAAAGGCGTGACATCATCAATCCTGGATCAGCCCTCCATCACAGTCGCGTTGATCCATTTCCCAGGCTCCATTCGCAATCTCGTTCCTACTCTCCTTGGTGCAGGCTGCAGGGTGCTGTGCGCTGGCTGCACGCAGCACACAAGGGAACAGGGGCAAAGCACCAGAGAGGCACAGCTCACACAACCATCACGTTTCTAGAGTCTCGGCTGCTTGTGCATGCATGTGTTCCTTGGGTTGGTTAAAAGTAGTATCCGGTGCCCTGCTCCAACTCCCACTCCAACCCCAAATTCGGCATCGACTCCCACTCCAATTCCAGCTCCAACCCCCTCCCCCCTCCCTCTCTCCTTTTCGTCATGCGATCCTCGGGTCTAATGTTCGTAAGGCTCGAGTGGCAGCTTAGCAACCGTCGATTTTCTGCCACCTGTTGGCGATACGAAAGAGGCGAGTGTGGCATGACCAACAGCCGCAAATGGCCACAATCAACCACAAAGAGAGTGCGTCGCGGTGCCACTCGGTGGTGCCTACGTGGCCATAAGCCCCTTGACGTATGCCGAGACAAATACCCACAGGATAAGCACGATCAGCCACGAAGAGAGCCCTTTCCGCCACTTGCTTGGAGGCCACGAGCCTCTAGAAGTGTGTGGCAACACAAACGACCATGATCAGCTACCAGCCTCGCCTCCGCGATGCCAAGTCACACAACGAGTCGCTGGAAGAGAAAGACGCACAAACAAAAAGAGCAAACAAATAACAGCCGACCGTTACTTGAGATATGACCCGATAGTGTGGGGGCTTGGGCAGAGGCCTGTGGTGGGCTAACCCCCAGACCCCCCCCCCCCCCGCCCCTGCCTTGCTGCCTTCCCTCACCCTCTGCCTCCGTCTCCCTGTCAGCATGTACGGCATTGTCTTGTACAAGACCTTCGACTTCGGCCAATTCCTGGACCCGCCCGTCTCCGGGGATCAGATTAACACCATCGAGAACACGACCGTCTGCAACCATTGGCGGGAGCTGAGGCAGACCATCCCGGAGACCGTGTGGAACACAACAGACAACCGCCTCTCGGAGGTGGTCTTCAAGGTCCGTTGGTTTGCATGTCTAGTGGCCTCAGAGCCCCTTCAGAACTTCGTTGTTATAAGAAATATTATTATGTTATGATTACGTATTATATTATGATTATATATTATCATTATATTGTATCGTTTTGATATTAAATTCTATTATATTTTTGTTATATGAAGTACAAACCAAAGTTTAACCCCTTCAAATTTAGTTTCCCGCCCTTCAATCGTTCGAAGTTTCCTTGCCAGGGCGGGCGCTCGCTCAGGGCGGCCTCAGAAGGATCGCAGCTCTCCCCCATTGGCGTCAGCATACCTGGATCCGATTTCGCTTGCTCGTGCAGGGGCAGGAAGGACAGGACAAGGGCGAGACGGGACGCCAGGAAACCAGCTAAATCCACAAGTCGAGCAAGAACCCCATCAGTGGTGGCCAACGATGGGTGCCGCAGGTAGCGGACCGAGGGCAACCCGTCAAAAGTTGCAAACACATTTGGTTTTTGAAGAGTGTTGGTGCCTCAGATGTTTGTGGAGGGGGCCATACACGAGGAAGCCATTGCCCGGGGGGGGGGGGGGATGCGGTTCGCATTTTTTCGCATTTTCCGCTTTTTTTTCGCATTTTCTGGGCAGGTCCCTTGGTATAATGTTCAAGAGGAAACATTCTAGAGGCATTTTTTGCCGCATTTTCCGCATTTTTTCCGCATTTTTTCCGCATTTTTTTCCAATCCCGGCGACTGCATCCCCCCCCCCCCCCCCCGCTGCGTTGCCAGATGCAGGGAAACGCTGTTGCTTGCCATTTAGCACCCTTTTGGCCCGGGCCCGCGTTTGGGTCCCATGACCCAAAAAGTGACCAGTACTTCAGGTTTTGGGTGCTTTTGACTGCTTTGAATGCCGCGCATTGCCTCTAGGGGCCTCATGGCGATGAACGATGGTGAGGCATGACGTTTGCGCCCGCCACCAGCACCGGGGGTCGGCGCATGGTGCGCGCGCTGCGGTAGGGCTACAGGACAGCGCTGGGGGGGGGGGGTCAGCAATGGGCCAGAAAATGAGGTGTTCCAAAACTGATTGGGGCCCGGCGCGTGTTTGCTACGTCCAAGTGGTTACCTTTGGGACCATTTCCTCACCCAAACCGCCTGCCATTTGGCTCCTTCACAGTTTGCCTGCCAGGCCCCGCTACACGGAGCAGTAGAGACAGCAGAGGCCAAATGATGGCCTGCGTTTCTTGGGCTGTGTGTGGGCGCGTACACCGAGGCCCAGCGCTCTGCTTGTGTTCAGCCGGCGGTTTCACGCAGACATGATGGCACACATGCACAGATCAAGGGCACTTGCGCGGGGCCCTTCCCCCACCAGCCCGGCCCAGGGACTCGGTCCAGGGTGGGGGCGGGGCTGGGGTGCATGCCAACCCCATGTAATCAAGGGATTTGGAGGGTCTAAAGTGCTCTACCCCAGCCAGAACGCTTACCCCCTCTTCAAGCACCACCCCCCCCCCCCCCCCACCCTTTGGCCGCTCTTTCAAACCCTGCGCCCCTGGGAGCCCCCCCTCCCCCTCCCCCACCCGGCTGCCCCCCGCAAGGGGCATACCGGGCTTTCAAGTGAGGGGGGGGGGGGGGGGTCAATAGAGCCCCCCAAATCTGGGGGGGGGGGGAGGGCTCAATTGACAGGCACCATTAATCAGTTATTACAGACGCTGGCGCCGAAAAAAATTTTCACCATTAAAAAAGGGCAAAAGCTTTTCACCAAATACATGGCAAATGATGACTAATCTGAACCCCTCAACGCGCTGATTCCAAAAATTCCATTTTCATTTTTTTGCCGATTTTGGGGCCTGGTTCACCTCCGGCCCGGGGGTCTCGTTAGGATTTTGGGGGTCCCGTCAGTTGAGCCCTTTTTGGGAGGGCGGGGGGGGGGGGGGGCTAGCCAGGGGGCTCTGTCGACCCCCCCCCCCCGGTTGCCCAGGTGCCTTCGGCCAACAGTGCTTGTGACCACCCCCGCGCCCCTGGTGGAGCGAGAGCCCTGGAAGGTGGGAAAAAGGTTTGCCTTGGCGGGGGGGGGGGATCTGGGGCCCTTCAATAACGACGGTCCGTTGATGGCTCCGACACCGGGGCCGCAAGGCGGTCCGCACGGAAAATTTTCCAAACTCTTTTCCCCGTGACACACACCGCAAAACGATGCGTCGTGGGGATCGTTTCGAGGTGATGTCTGTGGGGGTTAGGCCCGGACCCCAGTTCTGAGCCCCTCCCAGATCCTTCTGGGCTGCTTCACGTTTGAGCCCTGAAGGGAGTGGGGGGGGGGGGGGGGGGCTGTTTGACATATGAAGCCTTGCTCGGGTATCTGGCGGCATGTCCTGCTGCCCTGCAGTACATTGGACCGTGGGTATTGTGGGCAAGTGTCGCCCATCTGCCATCTTGTGAAAGCCGCCTGTGGCCTATGGCATGCCACTGAGGATCTCTTCTGTCTTTGCATTGGGCGTGGGACATCCTCCTTTTTTTTTTGCTCGCCCGCGCAGAGTCGTGCACACGCATCTGTTTCCCATAGCGGGGGGTGGGGGGGGGGGGGCTGGAAATGGGTCCCAACCCCCCCCCCGGCAATGTTTTTTGCCCCCAACCCCGAGGCGTCCGGTCCCCTGCCCCAGGGAATCGCTTGAAGGAGGGGGGGAGGGGGGGAGGGGGGGCTCCCCCCCAAACACTCCGGCCTTCGCTCTCCCCCAAAGGCATTCCCATACCCCAACCCCAGCCCCAACCGCATTTCCAACCGCCAATAACCGCCCCAACCGCTGTCGCACCCCCTGTGACCGCTCGGCAATCGCTCTGGAACTGCCCTGTTCGCCCCCCTCCCCTTCAAGCAAAGCCCTACCCTGCCCTTAGGATTCGCCGATCTGGCACCGCGTCCTCATCCTCATGCCCTACTTTCTCCTCGTGATCGGGGTCATCGTCTACATCTGGAGGCACCGCGATGAGATTGGCAACCGATATAAAACGGGCGACAACGCCCCCAAGACCAGCCCCGTGGACGACTTGCCGATCCCGGAGTCCTACGAGCTGCCGGACGAGGTCATGGCCAGTTCAAACATGCCCTACTCGTTTTCGACGGCAACGCCGTACCCCACGGCGCAGCCTTCGTTCGTCGGCGGCGGCAACGGCAGCAGCGTTGGCAACGGCAGCGGGGTGGCCGAGCCGTTTTCGGCCGGGCCGTATTCATCGGCCGGCAGCGCGCCCCCCTACTTGTACGGGTACGTGTTGCCGGGCGAGCGCGCGGCGTACATGCCCTCCTACCATGCCCCGGCCAACACCCCGGCGACGACGCCCAACTTCCCCGATCCCCCGAGCCATGTCTCCTGGACATAATGGTGTCCTTCGCAGCAGTCCCAGTGGAACTGGGGTCAGGAAGTGCCCGATCCACTGATGACCGCCCTGCCGTCGACTGGCGGGCTTTGTCACATAATCTGAGGGTGGCCACTGCAGTACTCTCACTGCCCTTATTGAGGTGCCAAGTCGGCACGGGTCCGATGGTCCAACCTCGGACCTTACTCCCCTCTCTCAAAGGCTGTACCTTTGAGAAGTTATTTACACGGGATGCATGCATACATGCATGTATGATATATGATGCACCTACGTCTGTGTCTGTCGGTCTGCCTGCCTGTATGTCTGTCTATCTGTCGGTCTGTCTGTCTGTCTGTCTGCCTCTGTCTGTCTGTCTGTCTGTCTGTCTGTCTGTCTGTCTGTCTTTCTGTCTGTCGCTCTGTCTGTCGGTCGCTCTGTCTGTCTGTCCGTCTGTCTGTCTGTCTGTCTGTCTGTCTGTCTGTCTGTCTGTCTGTCTGTCTGTCTGTCTGTCTGTCTGTCTGTCTGTCTCTCTGTCTGTCTGTCTCTCTGTCGGTCGGTCGGTCTGTGAGAATGTTGGACAACACCACATCATTGGACGGGGTGATCCGCCATAACAAGTAGAGGCTGTTACCGTTATTGCTAGCGGTTTATGTGGGGCCGAGAGGCACTGGGCTGGTGACGGTTTTACATCCTCTTTTGCCCCACCGTTGGCACGCAGCAGCACGCAGCCCCCGCATAGAGGGGCTCATTAAGTCAAGCAAAGCAAAGCGGCAGGTGGAACCTTTGGTGGACTGACCTTGTTTAAAACCGCCACCCACCAAGAGCTACTGGTGGAACATTGGAAGGTCGCTGGAGCAGAAGGTTTGCCAAGAAGCTGACAGTATCACAATTGAACTGAGTCAGTCTGGCATGGAGTCAGGGTCATGGTGGTCATTGGCAAACTTGACATCATGGCCTCCCTTTCTGCCCTACATGCCCCCCCTTGAGTGGCCCCAAACTCAAATCCTCCGACAGGGCGCGCTTCAATTCCAATTGCCCTCGAACGCTCAAAAGCATGTAACTTCAAAGAGGAGGAAGGAGCGACAATGCAAGTTGGTGCGAGAGAGTAGGTGCGGGGGGGGGGGGGGGCTATTCTAGCCATGCCAGTGGCTGAGGCCGAGGGGAACAAGGTTCACTGCAGGTACAATGAGAACAAATGGGTCACGGCGGGACCCGAGAGGCCCTCATATCTTGAGGGTCGTAACTGAGGGACAGTGTCGGGTATGACCGAGTGATGTCCCGGTTGGACTGAGTGGCACGCAACCCTCGCGGTACCCTGCAGACGCGCGCCGCAGGGGACGCAGAGAGAGCGGTGTCGAGGGCGCTGGCCGCCAGAAGCAACCCAACGGCCCGCAGTTGCGCTGCTGTATTTGGGGCGGCCCGGGGCGTACCAAACTTGGTGCGGGGGGACGGACAGACGGCCACACCGCATCGTAATCCTGTGACGTCCAACACCCCTACCCCAACACGCCGCGGTCGCTGACCCCCAAGCCACGTCCCCCAGAAGTCCCACCGCAGCAGCGCCGCATGTGCCGCCGCGACAGGCAATCGCCTGAAGGTTCCCACTGGAGGGCAATCAAGATGGGATAGTGACTGAGCTGGTGGGGCAGGTACTCGCAATGCTCACAATCCTCACGGAATTGGGCTGGATCGAAACTGACTGGGCCACTATGTGATCGTCTTTGCCCCGGCAGACTGGGACCAGACAGGCACACCCTGGGGCATGCCCTTATGCCCTCGGCAGGTGCTTTTGTACTGTGGCCTCACTCCGGCAGAGCGTTGACACAGACACGGCATGTTTCGGTGGGCCTACTTGAGGTGATGATCTTTTGTGGCACCATGAGGGCGTTCTTTACGGACGCCGTTTCTGTTGTGGTGTTTTTGGAAGTACCTTCGTTGCAAACTGCAGCTGCAGTCAGACACACGTCGTCCAATACCTTCGGAATGACTGCTGCGTGGATTGGACGTGTCGCCCACTGACTGGCAGGCACTCCCTAAGCGTAGCCACTTCCGAGATTTTAGGGGTTTTCTCAACACTGGTCTGTTGGTATGTTCTTGATGGTGCAGCTGCTTCCGATGGCCCACCGTGCTGGACCTGCGCCAGACGCATGGTCAGTGGTGTTGTCTGCCGCGGGTTTTGTTGCCCACAATTTCTGGTGATGGCACCGTGGCTGACTGGGGTTTTGGGGAGCGCCTGCAAGCGCAGCGCGCGTGCAGCCCGCGCGCCATTCACCTTTTTGCCCGGTGGGCGGGACCATGGGCTTGTGGGACAAAGTAGTAATGTGGTCGCCGGCTACCAGCCCATGATGCCTGCAAATGTGGTTTTATATCCGCCCAGCAAAGGGCTCCAAAGGGCGATTTACAGGGTGGTTTAGATGGGCGTCCGGAAAGCGGCCTGCCTCCTCAGAGAGCATGCCTGAAAAGAGCGCACAGCGCACACAGTGCAAAAGTTGCCCCTTGGGGCCGGGTTGCATCGATTTTTGGCAGGAACCGCGCAGGACGAGGGGTGGGTGCCATGTACATGTGTGGGTTTCTGGAGGTTCGAGCGTTGCACAGCCTATCATTTCCTTTCCATGTTAACGACCGCTTTATTCGGGGGCGCATGGCCATGCATGCACCCGTGTGATGTGGCACATTGGAGCTCATGGAGCACCATGTGTATCAACGCAACGTTTGCCAGCTATCTGCTGGATCATCCCACGACCAAGTGTTCCAGTGCCTTGTGGGAGATGAGCCTAAGGGGTGGGGAAAGGGCGTGGAGAGGCGTCACCAGAAGCTGGGACAGGAACGACATGCGGGTCGGAATGCATGATGAAGTGTACGGGCTGCGGGCTTTTTATTCTCAGCCGGTACATTTTGGCCACTTTGGGCAAAAATGTACCGGCTGGGAATCGTGTATTCTCAGCCGGTACATTTTGGCCATTTGGGGCAAAAATGTACCGGCTGGGTAGTTTTTCTTCTCAGCTCGTACATTTTGGCCAGTTTGGGGCGAAAATGTACTGGCTGCCAATTTTTTATTCTCAGGTGGCACATTTTGGCCATTTTCGGCGAAAATTTACCCACTGGGGGTTCCTTATTGGCAGTCCGTACATTTTGGCCTTTTTGGGCGAAAATGTACCGGCTCGGATTTTTTTTTCTCAGCGGGTACATTTTGGCCATTTTGGGTGAAAATGTACTGGCTGGGAACATTTCATTCTCAGCCGATACGGTTTTGCCATCTTAGGCGGAAAAGTACCGGCTAGCAATTTTTTTTATTCTCGGCCGGTACATTTTGGCCATTTTCGGGCAAAAATGTATCGTTGATGTGTACCCACGGCCCCAAGGGAGGATCCAAAGGCCTTGATGTGTGCCCACGGCCCCAAGGGAGGATCCAAAGGCCTTGATGTGTACCCACGGCCCCAAGGGAGGATCCAAGGGCCTTGATGTGTACCCATGGCCCCAAGGGAGGATCCAAGGGCCTTGATGTGTACCCACGGGGTTTTTTATTCTCGGCGGGTACATTTTGGCCATTTCGGGGGGAAATATACCGGCTTATAAATTTTTATTCTCGGCCATTACATTTTGGACGAAAATGTGCCGCATGGGGTTTTGGATTCTCAGGCGGTACGTTTTGGCCATTTTGGGGCGAACATCTACTGGCTGAGAATTGTTTTTTGTCAGCGGGTACATTTTGGCCATTCTGGGGCGAAAATGTACCAGCTGGGAAATCACCTCGAAGAGAGGTTGTTGGATCAAGCACAGGCGCGAGCGTCGTATACCCCCCTTTTTGGGGGTCGTTTGCGTAGCATACCCCAATGTATGGTTCTTAACTTCTAACCCCTTGTAAAATCATCATTTTAGGGGGCGCCTTAAGCGCAGTGCGCGCGCAATGCAACTATTTGGGCGTCTAGCCGTACTAGAGACCCATACTTTGAGAATCCTGGGGCACCTAGGGGCATCATTGTGACCCCTAGCGGAGGGTTTGACTTCTGAAATGAAAAAACCAAACTGTGTGTTGCTGTCTGCCCGACCGACTGTCTGACTGACTGCTTGTCTGACTAACTGACTGATTGGCTCGCTGTCAGCCTCTCTTCGAGGTGCACTGCCGAAGGCAACAGAATTTGTTGGTGCTGTGCGGGGTGCGGCGCAAACCGCCCCGCCTGCATCCAATGAAGAGACACAATAAGTGCTGCTCGTGTTGCAGTGAGGAAGCAGGGTTGTGCTGTCTGGAGCGAGCTGTCCAGCGCGACCCCGTCATACCATTGCTTACCATTACCCACTCAAGTGAGCCGTGCCGCCCAGCAGGGTAGCACCAGGAACGGTTAGTGTTTCCGTTCCACGGACCCGAATGCGGTAGATCCCGAGGATGAGGTGCCGGCCCCCCCTTCGGCCAACAACCCGCAGCCCCATGCTGCCACGGTGGTGGGTTTCTTCACACCCACATCCGCGCTGCCTGCTTGTGGGTGTTGCGGCGAGAAGCTGTTGGGGGATACCTTGTGTGCTCGGGGTGCAATGAACGTGTCCATGCACTTTGCTCCCACCGGGCTAAATGTTTCAAATGTGTCTGCCGTATTTGTGACTCTCCACCCGGAGATGTCATATGCCCATGCAAGGTGTGCAAGCATCGTGTTCATGCCGGTTGTGCTGTTCCCGTGCCATACCGCATTGAGGTGGTATGTAAGCACTGCATCCCGAAGTCACCAGTGAAGGTCCCACCAGCCAAAAAGAAGTTCAAGCGCCGCTTCAAGCCCGCGTGGCAAGTTGGCCGTCCATGGCTTATGCACGCCAATGGGGTGATGTGGTGCCTTGCATGTAGGGCCTACCCTCGACCGGGTATGCAGAAGGCCCGGGTGACGGGGACCTGTACTTTGCGCCATACGGCTGTGTTGGAACATAGCAACACTTCAGCGCCGCCCGGCAAATTCTCGAACAGCGCCATCCGCTTCACAATGCGGTACACGAGCAGGAACAAACCAAAAATGGTGTTGCGCACATGCTCGGGTAGTCCGCCAATGACGGTGCTCGATGTGTCGCCGCTTTCCCAAAGAGCGAGAGCCACCGCATGGAGGCCCGAGTTGCTATGTTGAAGTCGCAACCATGGTGGGTGGTACAGTGGCCCCGGCGTATCAGACCCGGTGGCAAGCTATGCCCATCATGCACGCCATCGCTGCACCCATCCGGGCAGCTGAGGGACGCGTCCTGAAGGATGTCCTTTTCTTTGCCCTTGCCTCGGACAACTCTACCAACCGCGGAGCGCATAAGGCCGAGTTGATCTATACTCGCACGGTGCGCGATGGGCAAAGGCGTACCGCATTCTTGGGGCTGCGGGAGTTTGCAAGCCGGCACCGCGGTCACCATCCTTGGGGCATACAAGCAGGTCATCCTGCGGGCCGGCCCATCAGTGGAGGAATGGGTCGGCCGATAGTTGTGGTACTGTGCCGATGGTGCCAGTGTCATGCAGTCCGATGGGAACGGCGTGGCCGGTCTCTTGATGAAGCTGCAACGAGAGGTTATCGGCTACTCGCTGCTTGTGCCAGTGCATGCGAACTGCCATCGTGCAGACTTGGCGTTCCGCGACGCGATGGACAGCAGCCATGAGTTCCTAGACCACGTGGCCGACACCATGAACGCCATTGTGGTTTGGTACCGCAATGCCCCCACGCGGCTTCGCAACCTGCGCCGCCTTTCGCTGGCTTTGCAAATCTCCCCTTTGCAATACAACTCGCTGAGCCAGCGACGTTGGGCTGCATTTGCACGCCAGGCACTGAAGTCTGTGCTGTGTACGTTCCCAGTGATGGTGTGCGCCTTGTACATCGCCCGTCCTAGCAGGCCCAAGGAGAAGGAGTAGCGCAGGGCGATCTTGATGGCCGCGACAAGCTGGACATTCATCGCTGCAGTGCATTTCTTGACCGACCTAGTGCAGGTATTCTGCCGTTGGTCTAGAGATCTGGGTCTAGAGGTGTGGGGGCTAGTTTGCCAGATTTGGGGCGGGTCTGGGGCTGGTTTGAGGCTGGGTTTGGTGGAGGGATGTGAGTTTGCATGCTGGACGTTAGGGCAGGGTGTGGGGTTGGTTTGCCAGATTTTTGGGCCGGGTCGGAGGCAGTGTTTGAGGCTGGGTTTGGAGCTGGGGTTTGTGTAGTGATCACAAGGGATCACAGTTTTTATTCGGGACATTAGGCCAGGGTGGGGATTTGTGGGCAGGGTGTGAGGGTGTGTCTGGGGCTGAGGTTGGTCCAGGGTCTATTTTGATGCATGCTCCCTATTTGCCTCAGGCGTTCGCGCTGCTCTCCCTGCAGTTTCAACGGCGCCAACATTGCGCTGCACTGCAAGATCGTGGTGTTGAGGCTGCCAGTGACGCCCTGGATGTGGCTGCCCGGTTCGAGGGGCAGTCGTGGCATCAGTTTGAGGAACGTGTGACGGTCCGGGGTGGGGGGGGGACTCGTTACCTGGGGGTACCTCTGCATGCCATTGAGAGGGAGACGGGGTTCCGGGAGCAAGCATCTGATTTTGCGGCCAAGTGCAAGGCAGTCCATCATGGTCTATTGGGGGGGCCTTCTCCATCATAGGGTATATCTGGGGCTAAAGCCGGGATAGTTAATAGAAAGGTAGCGCGCCGGGCGCGCGCCGGGCAAACATTCCCCCATTGACACTCAAGGACTGCCGTTTGTACTAGCGAAATAAAATTTGTTCCGAGGAGAAGGCAGGGATGTAATAGAAGAGAGCAAGGGGTATTTAGGGTGGGCAGAGCAAAAAGCCCAAAGTTGATTGCTCCCTTCAGCTGAGAGCGCCCATCAGCCTCTCACCACTCTCCTTCAGCATGAAACAAGAAATACTTGCATGTGGCAACCAAAAGGCCAGCTCTCATTGTCGCTAACTGTCCCTCTCGCTGTTGACCTTCCCTTCCCCTCTTCTTCTCTCTCCCTCCCTCCCTCCCTCCCCGCCTCCCTCGCTCGCTCTCCCGGAACACTGTGCCCCTGGAAGACTAGGCCCCCACAACACTATGCCTATGGAACACTATGCCCCCTAGAACACTGAGCCCCCCGGAACACTATGCCCCTGGAACACTTTGGTCCTAGATCGCCTGGCCCCGGAACCCTATGCCCCCTAGAACACTGAGCCCCCCGGAACACTATGCCCCCTGGAACACTTTGGTCCAAGATCTCCGGGCCCCGGAACACTATGCCCCAAGAACACGATGCACCTAGAACACTATGCCCTCAGAACACTATGCCCCAGAACACTATGCCCCCGTATCACTATGCCCCCAGAACCATCCGCCCCGGGAACACTATGCCCCCGGTTTGTTAGACTTCTTGGCAAAACATGGATTCAGCTTCTTGGCAAAACGTCTTAGAGCACGGCCATATTTGCCACACTTACCAACGTAACACCACAGTGGTGGCGATCCCTTGGGCTCCGGGGGACATAGCTGCGTGACTTGCGGTGCAGCACGCCATAATGATGAAGTGCACCACATCCCGCAGCGGCAGCAAAACTTCTTTGACTCAGTGTACGCCATGCAGTTGCCCAACTTCAATAGAATCTTCCTCAGTTGAACGCATGGTTGTTGCAACGATACAACGATGTAATCATGACACCCCCATGTATTGGGGGCTTTTTGGCAGTGCGAACTGTCCCCATGCGTATGTATGGGCCCATCTTGCTTATGCATTTTTCCACCCTTGGCAGCTCAAAAATGGAAATTTCCAAAAGTAATTTTTTGATACTCTAACATTCAAAATTATCAAATATCCTATGTTTTAGACCCTCTTTATATGTTTTGTGGCTGCTGTGTGGCACAGGCGGGGGGCCTGTAGGGGACGCCACGGGCGCCTGAACTCGACTTGGCCCACCTCCCCGCCCCTTGACCTCAGTGGACGTTAATAGACGAATGCCCTCTTTATGTGTTTTTAACCCTATTTGGGTTTTTGGACTGAGGCAAGGGGTAGGGGACAATTTGCGTATGCAGCTTTCCACCCCGGGCAGCTCAAAAATAGAAATTTCTGAAACCGATATTTTGATATTCTGACCATTCACAATGATCAAGTACCATCCTATGTCAAGCATGTTTTAGACCCTCTTTATGTGTTTTTCACGCTAATTTGGGTGTTTGGACGGGGTTGGGGGGCTTCTGAAGGATTTTGTGACACACTGATTGATTGAATGACTGTGCTCCCACCCTCTTCAAGGTGCCGAGTGGACATCAGCTGAAATTGCCGAGGCAGGCGCATCCAGTATCTTGTTACCGACCAGCATTGTGCCCAGACCCCCTTCCCCTTCCAGTTTGGGCATCATTTGAATGAGATCATGGCCGGGTTCCGCAGCCCCTTCCTCCTCCTCTCTTCTAATGCATGCTTGGCCAAGCCTACATCCACGAGATGCTTCTTCCCCTGCGCCAAGGACCCACCCCCCCTGACCACCACTGACCTGCGATCAGATTGTTTTGTCCCGGCCCGCGGTGCGCCGCCGCAAATGAACAGCCCGTTCCTCAGCAGTGCCATGAACCAGCCCCTGGTGGCGTGGGCCGTCAATCAGCTGGACCCCCGCGTGGCCAACGAGCTCGACCACGTGCTGGCCCGCCTTGGGGGGCCCGGGGCGGAGGGCCTCACCATCACCGCCCACGGCGAGCTGCCGAAGGAGACGAGCTACCCGGCCCACCGCAAGTTCCGGGTGCCGCGGCCCCCGGAGGACTTCCCGGATTTCGACGCCATCGTCGCCGCGTGCGGCGGCCGGCGGTGGGTCGACCGGGACCCCCCGAGGCTGGCGCCGGTGCGGGACAAGGGGACCCCGCGGTGGGTCCCGGGGCGGCAGCTCTACGGCGACACCGCCCAGTTCCTCATCCGGGGCCACGGCAATGCCTCGGGGATGGACCCCGGGGACATCAACCAGGGGGCCGTCGGCGACTGCTGGTTCCTGGCGGCGATGGCGGTGCTCGCCAAGTACGAGAGCACCACGATGAGGAAGGTGTCCTCCCCAATTCGCCCCACCTGGACCCCCCCCCCCCCCAACCGACCCTCCCGGAGCCCCCCCCCCCCAAGCCCCTCCTAGACCCCCCCCCTCCCATGCCCCCTCCCCCCCCCCCCCAAGGGGCCTCCGGCCAACAGTTAGTTGGGGGGGTAGTTGGCGTCCAGAACTGAGGGGTCGCCCCCGGGTGTCCTCCAGGCCTCTGCCGGGGCTGTGTCTCCGCTTCCCTCGCCCAGACCCGCAGTTACCGGCGCGCACGCAGCGGTTACCGGCTGAAGGCCTGCGGTCACCCGCTGATCTCTGCCGGCTAACCACCAACCGCCGTCGGGTAATTTTTGCAACTGCTGTGACTCAATCAGTGACCAGGCACCCGGTGGTGATGGGCCTAGGCGCTGTGGGTTGCCGCGTCGTGCTGCATTGCTGTAGCCAAGTGTAATTTAAGGGGGTGGCACCCCACCCGCTGGAGCAATTTTCTTCCCGCCTTTTTGACCAAAGGCCCTCCACATCCGTCCGTCTCCATGCACCCTGGCATCATGGACGGCGACCGACTGCCCCCCTCCCTTCCCAAATGTGTGGGTGTGCGGGTGCGGCGGCCCCTCTCGGCGGCCCTAAGCAGACAGCTGCCCCCTCCCTCTCCCCCCCTGCCCGCCCCCGCTCCGGCCGCATTTCCAACCGCCAGAAACCGCCCCCCCCAACCGCTTTCACATTCCCTGTGACCGCTCTGCAACTGCTCTGGGACTGCTCCAATGCCCCCCCCCCCCTTTCAAGCAAAGCCAGCGGGGCATGCGGTCTGGGGGTTTGGGTGTGGGGGCTGTGCTTTTGGGGTCGTGCTTGCCCACCGGCACTGCGGACCAAGGGCGGCCTCTTAGCGGACTGGGTACCGCATGCGGCCCGCGCCCCCATTTCCTCCCTCCCTCCCAACACATGTCTGTGGAGCATGGACCGATATGGAGGGGCCGGCGGGGGGGTAACGCCAGGGATGCATTGGAACAGGGGGGATGTACCCCCCCCCCCTCCGGGGCGTCCAGCCTATGCCCAGCCACTGTCCCCATGACGTCAAGAGCCAGCCTCAACGGCAATTGTAACCGACAGTAACCGGCCCCAACCGCTTTGGAAACATCCTCCGACCGCCTACCCAACCGCTTCTGGGACCGCCTCCGAGGTCCCTTCCCTTCTGTGCAACCCTGGGGCAGGGGGGCACCTGCGTGGATGCGTGGGGCTGGAGGTGCTGGGGAGATGAGCGACGCGGAGCTGCCGCTCCCCGTGCCGGTGCCCGCTTCGTCCCGCAGATCTGCACGCGGCAGGACGAGGCCGTCGGGGTGTACGAGTTCACGTTCCGGCCGGAGGGCCGGCACGTCCGCGTGTGCGTGGACGACGGCGTCCCGACGGTGGACGGGCGGGCCCCGGCGTACTGCCGGTCCCGCAGCGCTGGCGAGCTGTGGCCCGTGCTGGTGGAGAAGGCGTACGCCAAGCTGTACGGCGGGTACAAGGAGATCAGCGGTGGGCTGATGGCCCACGCCATCTCGGACCTGATGGGGTGGGACTACCGCTTCCTGCACATCGGCGAGTCGCAGTTCCGGCCGGACCCCGGCACGTTGGGGCAGTATCTCCTCAACAACCGCTCCCGGGGGGTGCAGATGGGGTGCAGCTTCATCAAGGTCCCCAGCTACCCCCCCCCCCTCCCGGGGCCCCTTCTGCCGTCAGGGATGGGGGTGTGGGTGGGGTGGGGTGGGAGGGGGGCGACAAGTGCATGGCAGGGATGGGTATAATGGTGACCGAATTATTTTTGTGGGGGTGCTCTGAGGTGCCCCAAATTACGAAATGACAATTACGAAACCACTTTGTCCCTCTTCTGATAAAGGGTGTATTTTGCCGCCGAAGCCGCCAAATTTTTTTTCTGAGGGGCCAAAAGTGGTCCAACACCTCGAAAAAGATTTTCTTTCCCAAAATGTCATGAGGCCCATCAAATTGATCAGCGGAATTTGCCGAAGGCAAAGATGTATGTAATGGGGCCCAAAATTCACTTTTTCTTCCAAGGGTCAAAAGTGGTGAAAATTTGCCAAAATTGGCCGGCTGAATTTCCTCCTCGTCATTTCGTCATGTGGGGGGGGGGGGGGGGTAGCTGAGGTGCCCCCCCCCCCCCTCACAATATCCATCCCTGGCACATGGGGTCAAACCCAGGTTTCGCAAGAAACCCAAGTCTGGCACCACAGGCCCTTTCACTGTGCTCTCAATGGTGGTGTAGTCCCACCCATCAATTTGTATCCATGCAACGATTTGTGCACTTGCCTGTGCGAGGGAGTTGGCAGGGGCCGTGGCAGCACGCACGAGCCAAACAGTTCCCCAAGCCGTCTCTCCACATATGGGCGTCCGGGGGTGCCATCAAGACTCAGGAAGTGTGCTGCTTGGTATGTCTGAGTGTACGCACCAGTTGGAGGTTGGTTTTCTGGATAAATTGGAAATAAAGTGTTTGCATCACTCCTCCCACACTAGTGACAAAAGGTGTGGCGGTGCCCCGTGGTGTTCCGGCAGGGGTCAAACGTGGCTCAAAATAGCCTTAAATCACTTGTTTGATTATCTTGAGTGGTATAGGAACAACTATGGAAAAGATCATTTTTGGCCACTTTTGGACCCCCATGTGACCCCCGTAACCCCACCCTAGCACGTGCGCTGTGCACGCTCCACCACCTAACGATGCCTAAATGGGGCATTGAAGCTTGTTGAAAGTGAGAAAATGGCTTGCAAGTGATCCCCTTTATCATTATTTATCACCACAAGGGTGCCCAACACATTCCATGGCATTCAAACACAACACGGGAAGGTGTAGCTTGAAAAAGTATGCAAAAAGGCTCTTTTTCAAGGCTGATTTTGCGGTATTTTGGGCCAAAAAAAGGGGTTCAAATGCAAATGGACCCCTCCATGGACATCCCAGGCACCCAAGCTGCCGCAAAAAGGGCTTTTTTTGCCGTTTTTAACATATTTGGAAACCTAGGCCTCCCACTAGCGACACCTGTTCCCGACCTCCGCCATTGAGTTTCTTGCTCATCATTTGTGTGATTGTCCTTCACACCCATAGGTGTCATCCACCAAAATTTTGGCCGAATCGGAAGCACCATGACGGAGCCGTGATTTTTGCACACTTCACCCGTGCTTGCTTGCTGCTGTTGCTTGCTGCTGCTGCCGCTGGCCAAACATGGTAGGTCCACCCAAAGACTAACACCAAGCCTGGTCCCCCCAGCTCAGTGACCCTAACCTAGACCACAACCCTAATCAAGACCGAATATTGGGACCGAGCTGGTGGGGGAGGGAACATTAGCTATGACTGGTGAAGGACATCAAGAATGATTCACACATTGATGGCTCTTAACAAAGTGAAATCAGCTTGCAAGTGAACCCCACCACCACGAGGCCCACTTTCAAGGCTTTTGTTGGACTTCTGAGGGGCCAAAATGCCCCAAAATGGGCTCAAAATGGGCTCATTTCACCCGTTTGTGCACCCCAAATGGTCTAGGATGATTTTTGGAAAAACGCGTTTTTGACCCATTTTTGACCCATTTTTGGTCCCAAAACAGCCTTTTTTCAAGGCATTTTGGGATTTCCGGAGGACCAAAATGGGCCACCACAAGCTCAAAACCGTCCAAAAACACTTGTTTTAGCGTCGCACATGGTCTAGGATCATTTTTGAGAAAAGTCATCTTTTTGCCCCTACTGGACCCTAATGACCCATTTGGGCACCCACCTGTTTGGGCTTGAGCTTGCAGCTTGCCGCAGCCTAGTGGGCCTAAGTACGAGGGTGTAGGCGTCCGTTTGGGCAATTCTAAGGGGTGGAAACCACAAAAAGTGGGGGGTTGCGGGTGGAGTAGGTGCCCTCGGAATCGCATTTTGAGCCATGTAGCCAAAGATATGGCCTATTCTTGGTTTGTGGGTGTCGGCATTTGAAGCTTCTGGGGGCCTTTTTGGGCCGTTTCCGGGACATGTCATGGAGTTAGAGGGCGGCAAAGAGCTCGTTGACACAGGGAAGTCAAGCGGCACGTGCAGAGTAGCCACCGTTTCCCTTCGTTTGGCCGTTTTGAATGTGTTCTAGGGCTTTTTAAGCCCAAAAATGGCTGTTTTTGGCCCTAAAGTGCAGTTTTTGAAAGTGAGGTCCGCCACTTGCAAATCCCGTTCCCGGCCGCCACCGTGGAGTTTCTTGCTCAAACTTTGTGTGATTGTACTTCACACCCATAGGTATCATCCACCGAAATTTCACCCGAATCTGAAGCACCATGACGGAGTTCTGATTTTTACCCATTTCGCGCGTGCTGCTGCTTGCTGCTTGCTGCTGCTTGCTGCTGCTTGCTGCTGCTGCTGCTAAACCTGGTAGGTCCACCCTAGACCCTAAAAAGGGTTATAAAACCAAGACCGGTTCCACCAGCTCGGCGACCCTAACCCTAACTGGTGTGCACAAACACTCTTACGCAGTTTTGGCACAGCAACCAATGGTAAGTTAGCCTTCCCGCAGGGATTTACGCGGGTTCGGGGCATGAAAAATCATGAATAATCATGAATCACCACGAGTTTCGGCCATGTTTCAAAATCACGCATAATTTTGCCCGTTCCTGGTGTCCCTGGTGCGCCATATCTGATTCTGAATCTAATACACAAAATGCCCTGAGCACACACCTGCTGATGTAGTTGATGCAAAGAAGAACCGCGGTGCCGTGGCGGTAACATGACAGCTGCAAAACAGGCAGCACAGTGGCCTGACGACATGATTACCGGGGGTAATGATATGCTTTGCAAGTGGTGCTGGGCAGTGCTGAAGTTGGAGGAATCATCAAATGCAAAAAGTCATTTGAAGAGTTCGAAGCACAAAAAGGCAAAAGCACAAGCTTCCCGCGAGTGCTCTAACACCCACGCACCACACGTCCACAGGGCAAAATCAGCAGATTTAGATAGAAATTTTGATGAGAAAATTTGAAACAAAAAACAGACATTTTCAATGTTTTTTAATTCATGATTTCAGTTTTTGGAGCGAGTCAGAATTTGGGTAAGTCCTTTGTCGGGGACCACAGTGGTTACCCTGGTCATCGGGAAAGCGCGTCCAAAATAGCCCAACAGTCCACAATAGAACAGCGTGCGCACCGCCCACGGTGCGCCCGCTCTGTGTATGGTACCAGTGCATCACTTCATTCCCTCTTTCAATGTGGGAGTGTATTGGAACCCCCACCCCCACTTCTGCCATGGCACATGGCATTTGTTGGTTTGCTCATGCCCGGGGTCCACACTGTTTGTCTGCAGTCCAGATGGAATTCCATAAACAGTGAGCAGCAGCAGAACCGCCACAGGGCGGCCCGAAAATTGCTTTGGGGGGGGGGGGGGGATGGCATGGGCACCCGGCGAAGGAAATGGGCTTCCGTGCCGGGCCCTTTGTTTTGGTGTAAGGACGGATGTTGCCACCAAAGGCGCCGGAACACAAATTTTGGCCCGGAAAAATTTTTTTCCCGAAAAAATTTTTCCCCACATATGTGTAGTCAAAATGATCAGCGCGACGTAGGGATCATTTTGAGCCATGCATGTTGGGGTTGGACCCCCCCCCCCCCGGCACAGCAGGTATGGCAGCCCCAGCCCAAACCCCCCTCCCGGCACAGCGACCAAGGAGGGGGAGGGGGGGGTTGGGCAAATGGGCTTCCATGTCATCCCCCCCCCCCGCAAAGCAATGTTCTTCCCGCCCAGCATCGAGGCATTGAAAGGGGCGGGGGGTGAGGGCTCACCGAATGTCTTCATCATGTTGCAGGTTCAACAGTTTCTCTGGGGACAGTTGGGTTGGTGCATCCGCCTTGCCCACATGCAGGCGTTCCTCGTGTACGCCCACCCGGGCAGTCTTGAAAGGCCAAAGACAGAAAGGTTTGGCGTCCTCAGGAAGAGCTGACAGGTGGAGGCCAACGGACGGCGGTTGGGGGCACGAGGGGGCGGCCGGGCCCGGTCCTTGTATGCGACACCCCCCAGCCCCATGGATACGGACCCCCCCAGACACACATCCCCCCTGGAGGTATGCATGTGGTAGTAGTGGGTCGCGTGCAGGCCCCCCCACCTTGGGAAACCCCCCCCCAATCCTCCAGCTGACCCCCCCCCCAAGTTTTGACAGATAGCTGGGAGGGGGGGACCGGTTGTAGTCGCCCCCCCCCGGGTTGGGGGGCAACCGATGGCAACGGAATGCTGTCGCAGGGCAACTGACGGCGGTTGGGGGGCAACCGATGGCAGTTGCCACAGAGTGCGGCTGCGTTGTAACTGACGGCGGTTGGGGCGCATCCGTTGGCATTTGACTAAAGCGTATTGCTGTTGGAGAGGAGCCAAAACTCCAAACCCCCCAAACTCAGGTCAGCAACAAGTCCGGTGGTGCTTTCGGGGAGGCGAAGGGGAGCCAGGGCCTGGTGTCGGGGCACGCCTACAGCATCCTCACAGTCCGCCAGGCGTCCGGCGAGGCCGCCCAGCCCCGGACCTTCCTCCGGCTCCGCAACCCCTGGGGCAAGGGCGAGTGGCAGGGGGCGTACTCCGACCACTGGCCGGGGTGGGCCCAGCACCCGCGGCTGCGGGAGGAGCTGAATGTGGAGGCCAAGGACGACGGGGCGTTCTGGATGTCGATGGACGACTTCGCGAAGAACGCGCGGACCGTGGAGTGCACGTACAGCGACCGGCCGCTGCGGGACAGCGGGCAGCCCTTCGTGTCGCAGGGGCGGGGCCCGCTCCCGGGGGGCGGGCACGGCGCGGGGGGGCACTCTCCGCGGCCGCAGAGCCCGGGGGCAGGTGTGTGTCCCTCTGCGGACCGAGGTAGACGGGTGCTGGACGACAGCGGGCGTGTGCCGGCGTTGGGAGCGGATAAGTTGCTGTTTTTGGAAGGTCTGGTGGGGTCGTGGGAGAGGGATTGCCCTGAGGCCTTATCTGCAATGCTGCATATACAGGGGCGGTAGAAAAACAATTTTATAAGGGGGGGCGGCGTGTTTCCCACGGTTCTAAATATGTTACCGAACCCATGCCAAAGGCGGAGAGTCATGAAGAGGTTCGCCAGGTGAACGGTGTCAGCAACACTACCTACGACAAGTTGAAGGCAGGTGTTCCACAACGCTGGGGACATGGTACTACCGTTGTGCAGCACCGGCCGGATGCTCGCATCGCACAGTGAGTTCAGGCGGCGGTCAAACCCGCAGAAACAAGTGGGTTTGAAATCATCGGTCAAAACTGGGGTGCCCCACGCGACATACCCATTTGTTGCAAGTATGGCCGGCTTCATCCAAAGTTCTTTCTTGCCTGCGGGGTATCACCCAGGGGTCCCAGGGGGGGCGGACCGGCCCATGTCCTTGTATGCGACCTCCCACGCCCACCCCTCTGCCCCCTTCCCAGGCTTCGACAGGTAGTGGTCTGGGGATCATGGTGCGAACGGTAGTATTGGTCTAAAACCATTGAAACCCCCAACAGAGCCCTCCGGGAAGAGTGGCGGTGGCATTCCAGCAAAGACGGGCCCAAAGAGTCCCTGCCAAGAGGAAAAGGGTGGGTTTGTAAACCAGCCCCCCGCGCCCAATCCTTTGGCTTGTCGTGGATCCCGGTTCCAGGCTGAGTGGGGAACGGAGGGCCGGAGGGCGAGGGGAGGGGGGGCTATTTGTTGGAGTTGCCAGAATGCCATGGCCAAGAGTCGGTTTGTTCAGAAGACTCAAGGGAACGCTTGTGGCCGGAGGAGTTCTTTGCCAACACGACACCTCTGTCACTGCCGCTGCCCCCAGACATCAATCTGTGATCGGATTGAGCCGGCCCCAGTGACACGTGCAATGGGTGCGGGTTGTTCTTACCGAGTTGTGGTTAGAAGGGACGGATGGTTCGTGCCGCATGGTACACTGCGAATCCCAACGAGCGGCAGCAGGAATGGCAACAGCGTGTCAAACAGTATTTCTTGGGGATAACCGCCTCGAAACGTCCGCGTGCGGCGCCGGCGCTTCCCATTTGTGCAGGCACTTGCCAACGTGTGTCGGCCAAGGGGACGTGCAACAACCCGAGTTCTGCGGGCGCCAAGTTCTGCCCGAGGCATCTGTGCCCCATTTGCCAGAGCCACGAGAAGGAGAGCACGGCCGCCTGCTGCCAGCGGTGCGCGGGGGTGAGTGGAGGTGTGATGCTGCTTGCCATCCGTGGCACTGGTCTGGGGCATGCGGGGCAGCGTCTGTGTATCCCCCCCCCCCCCCTTCTCCGGGATGACATCCGACGAGTGTGAACGCCCCATCCCGATGGGGTCCCAAACGTGAATACGACAGCATCGCAGCGGCTACAGTACCTGTGCCATTTCGGGGGCCCGGGGGTCCGAACATGGGGGAATTAAAGCGGTTACATAGCCCATGCGTTCTCAGACTCTCAAAAAAAAATGGTGGAAACAAAGTGGCTGCACAATGCCCCTCATGCAACGGGTGTCCAGCGATTTGTGGGCACGGAGGGACGCGTGCGCACCGCTGCGCGTCGTCTGTCCCTCTCCTGCATGGCCTCTGGGGGGCCGCTCGGAGGCTCCTCCAAGGGCGGCCTGTCGCTCGGCTGTGGCGTGCCGCTGTGCCCTTCGGCGTGCCCTGCCTCTTTGGGCCTTTCCCTGGTCCTGCTACGGTCACCATATTGAGGGGTTTCAACGTAGCTAACCAACTCTTTGGCAGTAGGGCTTTCAATTGGTGGGTGGGGGGGGTCAATAGAGCCCCCCAAAACTTGGGGGGGGGGGGGTCCTGGGAAAAGGGCTGGGAAAGGGAAAAGAGAAAAGGGCTCAATTGACAGGACCATTAATCAATTATTATGAACTCTGGCGCCAAAGGGCCGAAAAGTTTTTTGAGCATTAGAAATTCAAAATTTTTTCACCAAATATATGGCAAATGAAGGTTTTTCTGAACCCCCTCGACGCGCTGATTCCAAAAATCCCATTTTCTTTTTGTTTTGCCGATTTTTGGGTCTGGGTCACCTCCGAGGCCCAGGGGTGAGTCTCGGTAGGATTTTGGGGATTCCGTCAATTGAGCCCCTTTTTGGGGGAAGGGGGGGATTTAGCCAGAGGGCTCTATCGAGCCCCCTCCAATTGAAAGCCCGCCTACCCGTGGCATTCTCAAGATTCATCATCTCAGGAATGTACCCCTTCACGAGTGAGAAGGAAAGACGGACAGACGGACAGGGGCAGAGCGAGGCGGGAGGGCCCACATGGCACACTGTAACATGGGTCGCGCCCAGGACACGGCAGCAGCACGGAACCGATATGGACAGCGAAAGCCGTGGTGGGGCAGGCCCGACCAGAGCCTGGTGCAGGGACACTGCGACCCGACCGAGTTGCGGACCTTCGCTGGTTCGGCGGCTCTGTGTGTGTGCTCAAAATGCTCAGAATTTTATGGGCAATTCGACTATGCGTGCAAACCGGGAAAAAATTCTTCACCCCTGACCTTCACCCCCCCCCCGCCCAAGTCTGGGTGCTGGGACCGGACCCCCAGTGGGTAAATAGTTTTTTCAAAAGCCCCACATAAGTGTGTTCAAACTGATCAGTGCGACGAGGGGATCATTTTGAGGTACGTATGTTGGGGTACCCGGGAACCCCCCCCCCCCCCCCAAGGGACCCCCCCCCCACCCATCCCCCAGGGTCCAAAAGGTTAGGGGGGGGGGGGGGTTGGTGTCAGGTCTGAGCCTAAACGCCCCCCACGCCGGTTCCAGAAGGTCCTGGCAGACGGCACTGTTCAGCAGGATCCGCTGCCCGGCGGCCGTACTCACTGTCATGTTCGTGTTCTGAAAATTCACGCATCGGTGCACGGCGTCCCCCTGACCTCCATCCCACCCCATCCCTCCCTGACTGGCCAGCTCAGGGTCTCCTGAAACAGTACTCACTGCCCACAAACCATTCGATAGTGAAAGCCCAGCCTCGGCGGGTCACAGCAACATTCGGTGCAGAATGATAGTGCGAAGCATTCCCTGTTTGCATGCAGCCGGTATCTCACCTTCCAGGGTTGGGAGGGGTTGGGTGGCATGGTGTGGTGTGGTGTGGTGTGGTGTGATGTGGTGTGGTGTGGTGTGGTGTGGTGCGGTGTGGTGTGGTGTGGTGCGGTGTGGTGTGGTGTGCCGAAGGCGCTGTTACCAAATGGCAAAAGGCCGGGATGTCTACCCAAGGGCAAAGGTAAACGGGCTGCCCACTGCCCCCAGGCAGGAAGGCAGTGCACTGCAGGAGTTTCACTGCCCACTGCCCCAGGGCGGTGAGGCAGTGCATTGCAGGAGTTGCACTGCCACTGCCCCCAGGTAGTGAGGCGGTGCATTGCACGAGTTGCACTGTCCGCTGCCCCCAGACAGTGAGGCAGTGCGTTGCAGGAGTTGCACTGCCCACTGCCCCAGGGCATTGAGGCAGTGCATTGCAGGAGTTCCACTGCCCACTGCCCCGGGCAGTGAGGCAGTGCATTGCGGGAGTTGCACTGTCCACTGCGCCCAGGCAGTGAGGCAGTGCATTGCAGGAGTTGCGCTGCCCACTGCCCCCAGGCAGTGGGGCAGTGCATTGCGGGAGTTCCACTGCCCACTGCCCCCAGGCAGAGGGACAGTGCATTGCAGGAGGTCCACTGCCCACTGCCATTGATGGTGCAGCGTGGCACGTAGGGTGCAGTGGACCAATGAGACCCTGTGTTACAGCGCACAGGCGTCGGCAGGGCAGTGTCGGCCAAGTGCGGGAGTGCACAGGTCCGGCTATGCAACAACACACTTACACGTAGCGCGCACACAACAGTGGAACTCCTGCAATGTACTACCTTACTGCCTGGGGGCAGTGGGCAGCGCAGCTCCTGCAATACATTGCCGCATTGCCTAGGGGCAGTGGGCAGTGCAACCCCTGCAATACACTGCCTCACTGCCTGGGGGCAGTGGGCAGTGGAACTCCTGTAATACACTGCCGCACTGCCTGGGGGCAGTGGGCAGTGGAACTCCTGCAATACACTGCCGCACTGCCTGGGGGCAGTGGGCAGTCGAATCCCCGCAGTGCACTGCCTCACTGCCCTGGGGCAGCGGGCAGTGCAACTCCTGCAATGCACTGCCTCACTGCCCTCGGGCAGTAGGCAGTGCAACTCCTGCAACACACTGCCTCACTGCCTGGGGGCAGTGGGCAGTGGATCCCCCGCAATGCACTGCCCCACTGCCCTGGGGGCAGTAGGCAGCGGACCCCCTGCAATACACTGCCGCACTGCCCGGGGGCAGTGGGCAGTGCAATTCCTGCAATGCACTGACTGCCTCACTGCCTGGGGGCAGTGGACAGTGCAGCTTCTGCAATGCACTGCCTCACTGCCCTGGGGCAGTGGGCAGTGCAACTCCTGCAATGCACTGACTGCCTCACTGCCTGGGGGCAGTGGACAGTGCAACTCCTGCAATGCACTGCCTCACTGTCTGGGGGCAGTGGGCAGTGCAACTCCTGCAATGCACTGCCTCACTGCCTGGGGGCAGTAGGCAGTGCAACTCCTGCAATGCACTGCCTCACTGCCTGGGGGCAGTCGACAGTGCAACTCCTGCAATGCACTGCCTCACTGCCCTGGGGGCAGTGGGCAGTGCAACTGCTGCAATGCACTGCCTCACTGCCCTGGGGCAGTGGGCAGTGGAAATCCTGCAATGCACCGCCTCACTCCCTGGGGGCAGTGGGCAGTGGAACTCGTGCAATGCACTGCCTCACTGTCTGGGGGCAGTGGACAGTGCAACTCCTGCAATGCACTGCCTCACTGCCCTGGGGGCAGTGGGCAGTGCAACTCCTGCAATGCACCGCCTCACTGCCCTGGGGCAGTGGGCAGTGGAACTCCTGCAATGCACCGCCTCACTGCCTGAGGGCAGTGGGCGGTGCAACTCCTGCAATGCACTGCCTCACTGCCTGGGGGCAGTGGGCAGTGGATCCCCCGCAATGCACTGCCCCACTGCCCTGGGGGAAGTAGGCAGCGGACCCCCTGCAATACACTGCCGCACTGCCCGGGGGCAGTGGGCAGTGCAATTCCTGCAATGCACTGACTGCCTCACTGCCTGGGGGCAGTGGACAGTGCAGCTTCTGCAATGCACTGCCTCACTGCCCTGGGGCAGTGGGCAGTGCAACTCCTGCAATGCACTGACTGCCTCACTGCCTGGGGGCAGTGGACAGTGCAACTCCTGCAATGCACTGCCTCACTGTCTGGGGGCAGTGGGCAGTGCAACTCCTGCAATGCACTGCCTCACTGCCTGGGGGCAGTAGGCAGTGCAACTCCTGCAATGCACTGCCTCACTGCCTGGGGGCAGTCGACAGTGCAACTCCTGCAATGCACTGCCTCACTGCCCTGGGGGCAGTGGGCAGTGCAACTGCTGCAATGCACTGCCTCACTGCCCTGGGGCAGTGGGCAGTGGAAATCCTGCAATGCACCGCCTCACTCCCTGGGGGCAGTGGGCAGAGGAACTCGTGCAATGCACTGCCTCACTGTCTGGGGGCAGTTGACAGTGCAACTCCTGCAATGCACTGCCTCACTGCCCTGGGGGCAGTGGGCAGTGCAACTCCTGCAATGCACCGCCTCACTGCCCTGGGGCAGTGGGCAGTGGAACTCCTGCAATGCACCGCCTCACTGCCTGAGGGCAGTGGGCGGTGCAACTCCTGCAATGCACTGCCTCACTGCCTGGGGGCAGTGGACAGTGCAACTCCTGCAATGCACTGCCTCACTGCCCTGGGGGCAGTGGGCAGTGCAACTCCTGCAATGCACCGCCTCACTGCCCTGGGGCAGTGGGCAGTGGAACTCCTGCAATGCACCGCCTCACTGCCTGGGGGCAGTGGGCGGTGCAACTCTTGCAATGCACTGCCTCACTGCCTTGGGGCAGTGGGCAGTGCAACTCCTGCAATGCACTGCCCCACTGCCTGGGGGCAGTGGGCAGTGCAACTCCTGCAATGCACTGCCTCACTGCCTGGGGGCAGCGGGCAGTGCAACTCCTGCAATGCACTGCCTCACTGCCCTCGGGCGGTGGGCAGTGCAACTCCTGCAATGCACTGCCTCACTGCCTGGGGGCAGTGGGCAGTGGAACTCCTGCAATGCTGTGCCCCACTGCCTGGGGGCAGTGGGCAGCGCAACTCCTACAATGCACTACCTCACTGCCCTGAGGGCAATGGACAGTGTAACTCCCGCAGTACACCGCCTCACTGCCCGGGAGCAGTGGGCGGTGCAACTCCTGCGACGCACTGCCTCACTGCCTGGGGGCAGTGGGCAGTGGAACTCCTGCAATACACTGCCTCACTGCCCTGGGGCAGTGGGCAGTGCAACTCGTGCAATGCACTGCCTCACTGCCTGGGGGCAGTGGGCAGTGCAATTCTTGCAATGCTCTGCCTCACTGCCTGGGGGCAGGGGCAGCGCAACTCCTACAATGCACTATCTCACTGCCTGGGGGCAGGGGGCAGTGCAACTCCTGCAATGCTCTGCCCCAGTGCCTGGGGGCAGTGGGCAGCGCAACTCTTGTCATACACTGCGGCACCGCCTGGGGGCAGTGGGCAGTGCAACTTCTGCAATGCACGGCCTCACTGCCCTCGGGCAGTAGGCAGTGCAACTCCTGCAGTGCACTGCCCCACTGCCTGGGGGCAGCGGGCAGTGCAACTCCTGCAATACACTGCCCCACTGCCTGGGGGCAGTGGACAGTGCAACTCCTGCAATGCACTGCCCCACTGCCTGGGGGCAGAGGGCAGTTGAACCCCTGCAATGCACTGCCTCACTGCCTGGGAGCAGTGGGCAGTGCAACTCCAGCAATGCACTGCCTCACTGCCTGGGGGCAGCGGGCAGTGCCACTCCTGCAATCCACTGCCGCACTGCCTGGGGGCAGTGGGCAGTGCAACTCCTGCAATGCACTGCCTCACTGGCTGGGAGCAGTGGGCAGTGCAACTCCTGCAATGCACTGCCTCACTGCCTGGGGGCAGCGGGCAGTGCAACTCCTGCAATGCACTGCCTCACTGCCTGGGGGCAGTGGACAGTGGAACCCCTGCGATGCACCGCCTCACTGCCCTAGGGCAGTGGGCAGTGCAACTGCTGCAATGCACTGCCTCACTGCCCTGGGGGCAGTGGGCAGTGCAACTCCTGCAATGCACTGCCTCACTGCCTGGGGGGCGGTGGGCAGTGCAACTCCTGCAATACACTGCCGCACTGCCCGGGGGCAGTGGGCAGTGCAATTCCTGCAATGCACTGACTGCCTCACTGCCTGGGGGCAGTGGACAGTGCAGCTTCTGCAATGCACTGCCTCACTGCCCTGGGGCAGTGGGCAGTGCAACTCCTGCAATGCACTGACTGCCTCACTGCCTGGGGGCAGTGGACAGTGCAACTCCTGCAATGCACTGCCTCACTGTCTGGGGGCAGTGGGCAGTGCAACTCCTGCAATGCACTGCCTCACTGCCTGGGGGCAGTAGGCAGTGCAACTCCTGCAATGCACTGCCTCACTGCCTGGGGGCAGTCGACAGTGCAACTCCTGCAATGCACTGCCTCACTGCCCTGGGGGCAGTGGGCAGTGCAACTGCTGCAATGCACTGCCTCACTGCCCTGGGGCAGTGGGCAGTGGAAATCCTGCAATGCACCGCCTCACTCCCTGGGGGCAGTGGGCAGTGGAACTCGTGCAATGCACTGCCTCACTGTCTGGGGGCAGTTGACAGTGCAACTCCTGCAATGCACTGCCTCACTGCCCTGGGGGCAGTGGGCAGTGCAACTCCTGCAATGCACCGCCTCACTGCCCTGGGGCAGTGGGCAGTGGAACTCCTGCAATGCACCGCCTCACTGCCTGAGGGCAGTGGGCGGTGCAACTCCTGCAATGCACTGCCTCACTGCCTGGGGGCAGTGGACAGTGCAACTCCTGCAATGCACTGCCTCACTGCCCTGGGGGCAGTGGGCAGTGCAACTCCTGCAATGCACCGCCTCACTGCCCTGGGGCAGTGGGCAGTGGAACTCCTGCAATGCACCGCCTCACTGCCTGGGGGCAGTGGGCGGTGCAACTCTTGCAATGCACTGCCTCACTGCCTTGGGGCAGTGGGCAGTGCAACTCCTGCAATGCACTGCCCCACTGCCTGGGGGCAGTGGGCAGTGCAACTCCTGCAATGCACTGCCTCACTGCCTGGGGGCAGCGGGCAGTGCAACTCCTGCAATGCACTGCCTCACTGCCCTCGGGCGGTGGGCAGTGCAACTCCTGCAATGCACTGCCTCACTGCCTGGGGGCAGTGGGCAGTGGAACTCCTGCAATGCTGTGCCCCACTGCCTGGGGGCAGTGGGCAGCGCAACTCCTACAATGCACTACCTCACTGCCCTGAGGGCAATGGACAGTGTAACTCCCGCAGTACACCGCCTCACTGCCCGGGAGCAGTGGGCGGTGCAACTCCTGCGACGCACTGCCTCACTGCCTGGGGGCAGTGGGCAGTGGAACTCCTGCAATACACTGCCTCACTGCCCTGGGGCAGTGGGCAGTGCAACTCGTGCAATGCACTGCCTCACTGCCTGGGGGCAGTGGGCAGTGCAATTCTTGCAATGCTCTGCCTCACTGCCTGGGGGCAGGGGCAGCGCAACTCCTACAATGCACTATCTCACTGCCTGGGGGCAGCGGGCAGTGCAACTCCTGCAATGCTCTGCCCCAGTGCCTGGGGGCAGTGGGCAGCGCAACTCTTGTCATACACTGCGGCACCGCCTGGGGGCAGTGGGCAGTGCAACTTCTGCAATGCACGGCCTCACTGCCCTCGGGCAGTAGGCAGTGCAACTCCTGCAGTGCACTGCCCCACTGCCTGGGGGCAGCGGGCAGTGCAACTCCTGCAATACACTGCCCCACTGCCTGGGGGCAGTGGACAGTGCAACTCCTGCAATGCACTGCCCCACTGCCTGGGGGCAGAGGGCAGTTGAACCCCTGCAATGCACTGCCTCACTGCCTGGGAGCAGTGGGCAGTGCAACTCCAGCAATGCACTGCCTCACTGCCTGGGGGCAGCGGGCAGTGCCACTCCTGCAATCCACTGCCGCACTGCCTGGGGGCAGTGGGCAGTGCAACTCCTGCAATGCACTGCCTCACTGGCTGGGAGCAGTGGGCAGTGCAACTCCTGCAATGCACTGCCTCACTGCCTGGGGGCAGCGGGCAGTGCAACTCCTGCAATCCACTGCCGCACTGCCTGGGGGCAGTGGGCAGTGCAGCTCCTGCAATGCACTGCCTCACTCCCTGGGGGCAGTGGGCAGTGCAGCTCCTGCAATGCACTGCCTCACTGCCGGGGGGCAGTGGGCAGTGGAACTCCCGCAATACACCGCTTCACTGCCCGGGAGGAGTGGACAGTGCAACTCCTGCGATGCACTGCCTCACTGCCTGGGGGCAGTGGGCAGTGCAACTCCTGCAATGCACTGCCTCACTGCCCGGGGGCAGTGGGCAGTGCAACTCCTGCAATCCACTGCCGCACTGCCTGGGGGCAGTGGGCAGTGCAGCTCCTGCAATGCACTGCCTCACTCCCTGGGGGCAGTGGGCAGTGCAGCTCCTGCAATGCACTGCCTCACTGCCTGGGGGCAGTGGGCAGTGCAACTCCTGCAATACACTGCCCCACTGCCTGGGGGCAGTGGACAGTGCAACCCCTGCAATGCACTGCCTCACTCCCTGGGGGCGGTGGACAGTGCAACTCCTGCAATGCACTGCCTCACTGCCTGGGGGCAGTGGGCAGTGCAACTCCTGCAATGCACTGCCTCACCGCCTCGGGGCGGTGGACAGTGCATCTCCTGCAATGCACTGCCTCACTGCCTGTGGGCAGTGGGCAGTGCAACCCCTGCAATGCATTGCCTCACTGCCCTAGGGCGGTGGGCAGTGCAACTCGTGCAATGCACTGCCTCACTGCCTGGGGGCAGTGGGCAGTGCAACTCCTGCAATGCACTGCCTCACTGCCTGGGGGCAGTGGACAGTGGAACCCCTGCAATGCATTGCCTCACTGCCCTAGGGCAGTGGGCAGTGCAACTGCTGCAATGCACTGCCTCACTGCCCTGGGGGCAGTGGGCAGTGCAACTCCTGCAATGCACTGCCTCACTGCCTGGGGGGCGGTGGGCAGTGCAACTCCTGCAATGCACTGCCTCACTGCCTGGGGGCGGTGGGCAGTGGAACTCCTGCAATGCTCTGCCCCACTGCCTGGGGGCAGTGGGCAGTGCAACTCCTGCAACGCACTGCCTCACTGGCTGGGGGCAGTGGGCAGTGCTACTCCTGCAATGCACTGCCTCACTGCCTGGGGGCAGCGGGCAGTGGAACCCCTGCAATGCACCGCCTCACTGCCCTGGGGCAGTGGGCAGTGGAAATCCTGCAATGCACTGCCTCACTGCCCTGGGGCAGTGGGCAGTGCAACCCCTGCAATGCATTGCCTCACTGCCCTGGGGCGCTGGGCAGTGCAACTCCTGCAATGCACTGCCTCACTGCCTGGGGGCAGCGGACAGTGCAACTCCTGCAATGCACTGCCTCACTACCTGGGGGCAGTGGACAGTGCAACTCCTGCAATGCACCGCCTCACTGCCCTGGGGCAGTGGGCGGTGGAAATCCTGCAATGCACTGCCTCACTGCCTGGGGGCAGTGGGCAGTGCAACTCCTGCAAAGCACTGCCTCACCGCCTGGGGGCGGTGGACAGTGCAACTCCTGCAACACACTGCCTCACTGCCTGGGGGCAGTGGGTAGTGGAACTGTTGCAATGCACTGCCTCACTGCCTGGGGGCAGTGGGCAACGGTCAGTGGTTGGAGTGTCCTGCAGGGCCTGTGGGGATGTAAAACCGGGTACACCGGCCTGGGGGCATGGGGAGTCCTGCCCAGGGGGTGGTCGGATTGTCTTGCTGGGCCTGTGGGGACGTAGAACCGGGCACACCGGCCTGGGGGGATATTGAGTCCAGCCCAGGGGTTGGTCGGAGTTTCCTGCAGGGCCTGCGGGGATGGACAACCGGGCCCACCGGCCTGGGGGGATGGGGAGTCCTGCCCAGGGGGTGGTCGGAGCGTCCTGCAGGGCCTGTGGGGGCGTAGAACCGGGCACACCGACCTGGGGGGATGGGGAGTCCAGCCCAGGGGGTGGTCGGAATTTCCTGCGGGGCCTGCGGGGATGGACAACCGTGCGCCACGGCCTGGGGGGATGGGGAGTCCTGCCCAGGGGGTGGTCGGAGCGTCCTGCAGGGCCTGCGGGGGCGTAGAACCGGGCACACCGGCCTGGGGGGATGTTGAGTCTAGCCCAGGGGGTGGTCGGAGCGTCCTGCAGGGCCTGTGGGGACGTAGAACCGGGCACACCGGCCTGGGGGGATGGGGAGTCCAGCCCAGAGGGCGGTCGGAGTTTCCTGCAGGGCCTGCGGGGATGGACAACCGGGCCCACCGGCCTGGGGGGATGGGGAGTCCTGCCCAGGGGCTGGTCGGAGCGTCCTGCAGGGCCTGTGGGGACGTAGAACCGGGCACACCGGCCTGGGGGGATGGGGAGTCCAGCCCAGGGGGTGGTCGGAGTTTCCTGCAGGGCCTGCGGGGATGGACAACCGGGCCCACCGGCCTGGGGGGATGGGGAGTCCAGCCCAGGGGGTGGTCGGAGCGTCCTGCAGGGCCTGTGGGGACGTAGAACCGGGCACACCGGCCTGGGGGGATGTTGAGTCCAGCCCAGGGGGTGGTCGGAGTTTCCTGCTGGGCCTGTGGGGATGGACAACCGGGCGCACCGGCCTGGGGGGATGGGGAGTCCTGCCCAGGGGGTGGTCGGAGCGTCCTGCAGGGCCTGTGGGGACGTAGAACCGGGCACACCGGCCTGGGGGGATGTTGAGTCCAGCCCAGGGGGTGGTCGGAGTTTCTTGCAGGGCCTGTGGGGATGGACAACCGGGCGCACCGGCCTGGGGGGATGGGGAGTCCTGCCCAGGGGGTGGTCGGAGTGTCTTGCAGGGCCTGTGGGGACGTAGAACCGGGTACACCTGCCTGGGGGGATGGGGAGTCCAGCCCAGGGGGTGGTCGGAGTTTCCTGCAGGGCCTGCAGGGATGGACAACCGGGTCCACCGGCCTGGGGGGATGGGGAGTCCTGCCCAGGGGGTGGTCGGAGCGTCCTGCAGGGCCTGTGGGGACGTAGAACCGGGCACACCGGCCTGGGGGGATGGGGAGTCCAGCCCAGGGGGTGGTCGGAGTTTCCTGCAGGGCCTGCGGGGATGGACAACCGGGCCCACCGGCCTGGGGGGATGGGGCGTCCTGCCCAGGGGGTGGTCGGAGCGTCCTGCAGGGCCTGTGGGGACGTAGAACTGGGCACACCGGCCTGGGGGGATGGGGAGTCCAGCCCAGGGGGTGGTCGGAGTTTCCTGCAGGGCCTGCGGGGATGGACAACCGGGCGCACCGGCCTGGGGGGATGGGGAGTCCTGCCCAGGGGGTGGTCGGAGCGTCCTGCAAGGCCTGCGGGGACGTAGAACCGGGCACACCGGCCGGGGGGGATGGGGAGTCCAACCCAGGGGGTGGTCGGAATTTCCTGCGGGGCCTGCGGGGATGGACAACCGTGCGCCACGGCCTGGGGGGATGGGGAGTCCTGCCCAGGGGGTGGTCGGAGCGTCCTGCAGGGCCTGTGGGGGCGTAGAACCGGGCACACCGGCCTGGGGGGATGTTGAGTCTAGCCTAGGGGGTGGTCGGAGTTTCCTGCAGGGCCTGTGGGGACGTAGAACCGGGCACACCGCCCGGGGGGGATGGGGAGTCCAGCCCAGGGGGTGGTCGGAGTTTCCTGCAGGGCCTGCGGAGATGGACAACCGGGCGCACCGGCCTGGGGGGATGGGGAGTCCTGCCCAGGGGGTGGTCGGAGCGTCCTGCAGGGCCTGCGGGGACGTAGAACCGGGCACACCGGCCTGGGGGGATGGGGAGTCCAGCCCAGGGGGTGGTCGGAATTTCCTGCGGGGCCTGCGGGGATGGACAACCGTGCGCCACGGCCTGGGGGGATGGGGAGTCCTGCCCAGGGGGTGGTCGGAGCGTCCTGCAGGGCCTGTGGGGGCGTAGAACCGGGCACACCGGCCTGGGGGGATGTTGAGTCCAGCCCAAGGGGTGGTCGGAGTTTCCTGCAGGGCCTGTGGGGACGTAGAACCGGGCACACCGGCCTGGGGGGATGGGGAGTCCAGCCCAGACGGCGGTCGGAGTTTCCTGCAGGGCCTGCGGGGATGGACAACCGGGCGCACCGGCCTGGGGGGATGGGGAGTCCTGCCCAGGGGGTGGTCGGAGCGTCCTGCAGGGCCTGCGGGGACGTAGAACCGGGCACACCGGCCTGGGGGGATGGGGAGTCCAGCCCGGGGGGTGGTCGGAATTTCCTGCGGGGCCTGCGGGGATGGACAACCGTGCGCCACGGCCTGGGGGGATGGGGAGTCCTGCCCAGGGGGTGGTCGGAGCGTCCTGCAGGGCCTGTGGGGGCGTAGAACCGGGCACACCGGCCTGGGGGGATGTTGAGTCCAGCCCAAGGGGTGGTCGGAGTTTCCTGCAGGGCCTGTGGGGACGTAGAACCGGGCACACCGGCCTGGGGGGATGGGGAGTCCAGCCCAGACGGCGGTCGGAGTTTCCTGCAGGGCCTGCGGGGATGGACAACCGGGCGCACCGGACTGGGGGGATGGGGAGTCCAGCCCAGGGGGTGGTCGGAGCGTCCTGCAGGGCCTGTGGGGACGTAGAACCGGGCACACCGGCCTGGGGGGATGGGGAGTCCAGCCCAGGGGGTGGTCGGAGTTTCCTGCAGGGCCTGCGGGGATGGACAACCGGGCCCACCGGCCTGGGGGGACGGGGAGTCCAGCCCAGGGGGTGGTCGGAGTTTCCTGCAGGGCCTGCGGGGATGGACAACCGGGTCCACCGGCCTGGGGGGATGGGGAGTCCTGCCCAGGGGGTGGTCGGAGCGTCCTGCAGGGCCTGTGGGGACGTAGAACCGGGCACACCGGCCTGGGGGGATGGGGAGTCCAGCCCAGGGGGTGGTCGGAGTTTCCTGCAGGGCCTGCGGGGATGGACAACCGGGCCCACCGGCCTGGGGGGATGGGGCGTCCTGCCCAGGGGGTGGTCGGAGCGTCCTGCAGGGCCTGTGGGGACGTAGAACCGGGCACACCGGCCTGGGGGGATGGGGAGTCCTGCCCAGGGGGTGGTCGGAGTTTCCTGCAGGGCCTGCGGGGATGGACAACCGGGCGCACCGGCCTGGGGGGATGGGGAGTCCTGCCCAGGGGGTGGTCGGAGCGTCCTGCAAGGCGTGCGGGGACGTAGAACCGGGCACACCGGCCTGGGGGGATGGGGAGTCCAACCCAGGGGGTGGTCGGAATTTCCTGCGGGGCCTGCGGGGATGGACAACCGTGCGCCACGGCCTGGGGGGATGGGGAGTCCTGCCCAGGGGGTGGTCGGAGCGTCCTGCAGGGCCTGTGGGGGCGTAGAACCGGGCACACTGGCCTGGGGGGATGTTGAGTCTAGCCCAGGGGGTGGTCGGAGTTTCCTGCAGGGCCTGTTGGGATGGACAACCGGGCACACCGGCCTGGGGGGATGGGGAGTCCAGCCCAGAGGGCGGTCGGAGTTTCCTCCAGGGCCTGCGGGGATGGACAACCGGGCCCACCGGCCTGGGGGGATGGGGAGTCCTGCCCAGGGGGTGGTCGGAGCGTCCTGCAGGGCCTGTGGGGACGTAGAACCGGGCACACCGGCCTGGGGGGATGGGGAGTCCAGCCGAGGGGGTGGTCGGAGTTTCCTGCAGGGCCTGCGGGGATGGACAACCGGGCGCACCGGCCTGGGGGGATGGGGTTTCCTGCCCAGGGGGTGGTCGGAGCGTCCTGCAGGGCCTGCGGGGACATAGAACCGGGCACACCGGCCTGGGGGCATGGGGAGTCCAGCCCAGGGGGTGGTCGGAATTTCCTGCGGGGCCTGCGGGGATGGACAACCGTGCGCCACGGCCTGGGGGGATGGGGAGTCCTGCCCAGGGGGTGGTCGGAGCGTCCTGCAGGGCCTGTGGGGGCGTAGAACCGGGCACACCGGCCTGGGGGGATGTTGAGTCCAGCCCAAGGGGTGGTCGGAGTTTCCTGCAGGGCCTGTGGGGACGTAGAACCGGGCACACCGGCCTGGGGGGATGGGGAGTCCAGCCCAGACGGCGGTCGGAGTTTCCTGCAGGGCCTGCGGGGATGGACAACCGGGCCCACGGGCCTGGGGGGATGGGGAGTCCCGCCCAGGGGGTGGTCGCAGTTTCCTGCAGGGCCTGCGGGGATGGACAACCGGGCCCACCGGCTTGGGGGGATGGGGAGTCCAGCCCAGGGGGTGGTCGGAGCGTCCTGCAGGGCCTGTGGGGACGTAGAACCGGGCACACCGGCCTGGGGGGATGTTGAGTGCAGCCCAGGGGGTGGTCGGAGTTTCCTGCAGGGCCTGCGGGGATGGACAACCGGGCCCACCGGCCTGGGGGGATGGGGAGTCCTGCCCAGGGGGTGGTCGGAGTGTCTTGCAGGGCCTGTGGGGACGTAGAACCGGGCACACCGGCCTGGGGGGATGGGGAGTCCAGCCCAGGGGGTGGTCGGAGTTTCCTGCAGGGCCTGCGGGGATGGACAACCGGGTCCACCGGCCTGGGGGGATGGGGAGTCCTGCCCAGGGGGTGGTCGGAGCGTCCTGCAGGGCCTGTGGGGACGTAGAACCGGGCACACCGGCCTGGGGGGGTGGGGAGTCCAGCCCAGGGGGTGGTCGGAGTTTCCTGCGGGGCCTGTGGGGACGTAGAACCGGGCACACAGGCCTGGGGGGATGGGGAGTCCAGCCCAGGGGGTGGTCGGAGTTTCCTCCAGGGCCTGCGGGGATGGACAACCGGGCCCACCGGCCTGGGGGGATGGGGAGTCCTGCCCAGGGGGTGGTCGGAGTGTCTTGCAGGGCCTGTGGGGACGTAGAACCGGGCACACCGGCCTGGGGGGATGTTGAGTCCAGCCCAGGGGTGGTCGGAGTTTCCTGCAGGGCCTGCGGGGATGGACAACCGGGTCCACCGGCCTGGGGGGATGGGGAGTCCTGCCCAGGGGGTGGTCGGAGCGTCCTGCAGGGCCTGTGGGGACGTAGAACCGGGCACACCGGCCTGGGGGGGTGGGGAGTCCAGCCCAGGGGGTGGTCGGAGTTTCCTGCCGGGCCCGCGGGGATGGACAACCGGGCGCACCGGCCTGGGGGGATGGGGAGTCCAGCCCAGGGGGTGGTCGGAGTTTTCTGCAGGGCCTCCGGGGATGGACAACCAGGCCCACCGGCCTGGGGGGATGGGGAGTCCTGCCCAGAGGGTGGTCGGAGCGTCCTGCAGGGCCTGCGGGGACGTAGAACCGGGCGCACCGGCCTGGGGGGATGGGGAGTCCAGCCCAGGGGGTGGTCGGAGTTTCCTGCAGGGCCTGCGGGGATGGACAACCGGGCCCACCGGCCTGGGGGGATGGGGAGTCCTGCCAAGGGGGTGGTCAGAGCGTCCTGCAGGGCCTGTGGGGACGTAGAACCGGGCACACCGGCCTGGGGGGATGGGGAGTCCAGCCCAGGGGGTGGTCGGAGTTTCCTGCAGGGCCTGCGAGGATGGACAACCGGGCCCACCGGCCTGGGGGGATGGGGAGTCCTGCCCAGGGGGTGGTCGGAGCGTCCTGCAGGGCCCGTGGGGACGTAGAACCGGGCACACAGGCCTGGGGGGATGGGGAGTCCAGCCCAGGGGGTGGTCGGAGTTTCCTGCAGGGCTTGCGGGGATGGACAACCGGTCGCACCGGCCTGGGGGGATGGGGAGTCCTGCCCAAAGGGTGGTCGGAGCGTCCTGCAGGGCCTGCGGGGACGTAGAACCGGGCACACCGGCCTGGGGGGATGGGGAGTCTAGCCCAGGGGGTGGTCGGAGTTTCCTGCAGGGCTTGCGGGGATGGAAACGCGGGCCCATCGGCCTGGGGGGATGGGGAGTCCAGCCCAGGGGGTGGTTGGAGTTTCCTGCAGGGCCTGCGGGGATGGACAACCGGGCACTCCGGCCTGGGGGGATGGGGAGTCCAGCCCAGGGGGTGGTCGGAGTTTCCTGCAGGGCCTGCGGGGATGGACAACCGGGCCCACCGGCCTTGGGGGATGGGGAGTCCTGCCCAGGGGGTGGTCGGAGCGTCCTGCAGGGCGTGTGGGGACGTAGAACCGGGCACATTGGCCTGGGGGGATGGGGAGTCCAGCCCAGGGGGTGGTCGGAGTTTCCTGCAGGGCCTGCGGGGATGGACAACCGGGCCCACCGGCCTGGGGGGATGGGGAGTCCTGCCCAGGGGGTGGTCGGAGTTTCTTGCAGGGCCTGTGGGGACGTAGAACCGGGCACACCGGCCTGGGGGGATGGGGAGTCCAGCCCAGGGGGTGGTCGGAATTTCCTGCAGGGCCTGCGGGGATGGGGAACCGGGCGCACCGGACTGGGGGGATGGGGAGTCCTGCCCAGGGGGTGGTCGGAGCGTCGTGCAGGGCCTGTGGGGACGTAGAACCGGGCACACCGGCCTGGGGGGATGGGGAGTCCAGCCCAGGGGGTGGTCGGAGTTTCCTGCAGGGCCTGCGGGGATGGGGAACCGGGCGCACCGGACTGGGGGGATGGGGAGTCCTGCCCAGGGGGTGGTCGGAACGTCGTGCAGGGCCTGTGGGGACGTAGAACCGGGCACACCGGCCTGGGGGGATGGGGAGTCCAGCCCAAGGGGTGGTCGGAGTTTCTTGCAGGGCTTGCGGGGATGCACACGCGGGCCCATCGGCCTGGGGGGATGGGGAGTCCAGCCCAGGGGGTGGTCGGAGCGTCGTGCAGGGCCTGCGGGGATGGACAACCGGGCCCACCGGCCTGGGGGATGGGGAGTCCTGCCCAGGGGGTGGTCGGAGCGTCCTGCAGGGCCTGTGGGGACGTAGAACCGGGCACACCGGCCTGGGGGGATGGGGAGTCCAGCCCAGGGGGTGGTCGGAATTTCCTGCAGGGCCTGCGGGGATGGGGAACCGGGCGCACCGGACTGGGGGGATGGGGAGTCCTGCACAGGGGGTGGTCCGAGCGTCCTGCACGGCCTGTGGGGACGTAGAACCGGGCACACCGGCCTGGGGGGATGTTGAGTCCAGCCCAGGGGGTGGTCGGAATTTTCTTGCAGGGCCTATGGGGATGGACAACCGGGCGCACCGGCCTGGGGGGATGGGGAGTCCTGCCCAGGGGGTGGTCGGAATTTTCTTGCAGGGCCTATGGGGATGGACAACCGGGCGCACCGGCCTGGGGGGATGGGGAGTCCTGCCCAGGGGGTGGTCGGAGCGTCCTGCAGGGCCTGCGGGGACGTAGAACCGGGCACACCGGCCTGGGGGGATGGGGAGTCCAGCCCAGGGGGTGGTCGGAGTTTCCTGCAGGGCCTGCGGGGATGGACAACCGGGCCCACCGGCCTTGGGGGATGGGGAGTCCTGCCCAGGGGGTGGTCGGAGCGTCCTGTAGGGATTGTGGGGACGTAGAACCGGGCACACCGGCCTGGGGGGATGGGGAGTCCAGCCCAGGGGGTGGTCGGAGCGTCTTGCAGGGCCTGTGGGGACGTAGAAACGGGCACACCGGCCTGGGAGGATGTTGAGTCCAGCCGAGGGGGTGGTCGGAGCGTCCTGCAGGGCCTGCGGGGATGGGGAACCGGGCGCACCGGCCTGGGGGGATGGGGAGTCCAGCCCAGGGGGTGGTCGGAATTTTCTTGCAGGGCCTGTGGGGATGGACAACCGGGCCCACGGGCCTGGGGGGATGGGGAGTCAAGCCCAGGGGGTGGTCGGAGTGTCCTGCAGGGCCTGTCGGGACGTAGAACCGGGCACACCGGCCTGGGGGGATGGGGAGTCCAGCCCAGGGGGTGGTCGGAGTTTCCTGCAGGGCCTGCGGGGATGGACAACCGGGCGCACCGGCCTGGGGGGATGGGGAGTCCTGCCAAGGGGGTTGTCAGAGCGTCCTGCAGGGCCTGTGGGGACGTAGAACCGGGCACACCGGCCTGGGGGGATGGGGAGTCCCGCCCAGGGGGTGGTCGGAGTTTCCTGCAGGGCCTGCGGGGATGGAGAACCGGGTCCACCGGCCTCGGGGGATGGGGAGTCCTGCCCAGGGGGTGGTCGGAGCGTCCTGTAGGGATTGTGGGGACGTAGAACCGGGCACACCGGCCTGGGGGGATGGGGAGTCCAGCCCAGGGGGTGGTCGGAGCGTCTTGCAGGGCCTGTGGGGACGTAGAAACGGGCACACCGGCCTGGGGGGATGTTGAGTCCAGCCGAGGGGGTGGTCGGAGCGTCCTGCAGGGCCTGCAGGGATGGGGAACCGGGCGCACCGGCCTAGGGAGATGGGGAGTCCAGCCCAGGGGGTGGTCGGAGCGTCTTGCAGGGCCTGTGGGGACGTAGAACCGGGCACACCGGCCTGGGGGGATGTTGAGTCCAGCCCAGGGGGTGGTCGGAGTTTCCTGCCCGGCCTGCGGGGATGGACAACCGGGCGCACCGGCCTCGGGGGATGGGTAGTCCAGCCCAGGGGGTGGTCGGAGTGTCTTGCTGGGCCTGTGGGGACGTAGAACCGGGCACACCGGCCTGGGGGGATGGGGAGTCCAGCCCAGGGGGTGGTCGGAGTTTCTTGCAGGGCCTGCGGGGATGGACAACCGGGCCCACTGGCCTGGGGGAATGGGGAGTCCTGCCCAGGGGGTGGTCGGAGCGTCCTGCAGGGCCTGTGGGGGCGTAGAACCGGGAACACCGGCCTGGGGGGATGGGGAGTCCAGCCCAGGGGGTGGTCGGAGTTTCCTGCAGGGCCTGCGGGGATGGACAACCGGGTCCACTGGCCTGGGGGGATGGGGACTCCTGCCCAGGGGGTGGTCAGAGCGTCCTGCAGGGCCTGTGGGGACGTAAAACCGGGCACACCGGCCTGGGGGGATGGGGAGTCCAGCCCAGGGGGTGGTCGGAGCGCCCTGCAGGGCCTACGGGGACGTTGAACCGGGCACACCGGCCTGGGGGGATGGGGAGTCCAGCCCAGGGGGTGGTCGGAGTTTCCTGCACGGCCTGCGGGGATGGACAAGCGGGCCCACCGGCCTGGGGGGATGGGGAGTCTTGCCCAGGGGGTGGTCGGAGCGTCCTGCGGGGCCTGTGGGGGTGTAGAACCGGGAACACCGGCCTGGGGGGATGGGGAGTCCAGCCCAGGGGGTGGTCGGAGTTTCGTGCAAGGCTGCGGGGATGGACAACCAGGTCCACTGGCCTGGGGGGTTGGGGAGTCCTGCCCAGGGGGTGGTCGGAGCGTCCTGCAGGGCCTGTGGGGACGTAGAACCGGGCACACCGGCCTGGGGGGATGGGGAGTCCAGCCCACGGGGTGGTCGGAGCGCCCTGCAGGGCCTGCGGGGACGTAGAACCGGGCACACCGGCCTTGGGGGATGGGGAGTCCAGCCCAGGGGGTGGTCGGAGTTTCCTGCAGGGCCTGCGGGGATGGACAACCGGGCCCACCGGCCTGGGGGGATGGGGAGTCCTGCCCAGGGGGTGGTCGGAGCTTCCTGCAGGGCCTGTGGGGGCGTAGAACCGGGCACACCGGCCTGGGGGGATGTTGAGTCCAGCCCAGGGGGTGGTCGGAGTTTCCTGCAGGGCCTGCGGGGATGGACAACCGGGTCCACTGGCCTGGGGGGATGGGGAGTCCTGCCCAGGGGGTGGTCGGAGCGTCCTGCAGGGCCTGTGGGGACGTAGAACCGGGCACACCGGCCTGGGGGGATGGGGAGTCCAGCCCAGGGGGTGGTCGGAGTTTCCTGCAGGGCCTACGGGGATGGACAACCGGGCCCACTGGCCTGGGGGAATGGGGAGTCCTGCCCAGGGGGTGGTCGGAACGTCCAGCAGGGCCTGTGGGGGCGTAGAACCATGCACACCGGCCTGGGGGGATGGGGAGTCCAGCCCAGGGGGTGGTCGGAGTTTCCCGCAGGGCCTGCGGGGATGGACAACCGGGTCCACTGGCCTGGGGGGATGGGGAGTCCTGCCCAGGGGGTGGTCGGAGCGCCCTGCAGGGCCTGCGGGGACGTAGAACCGGGCACACCGGCCTGGGGGGATGGGGAGTCTAGCCCAGGGGGTGGTCGGAGTTTCCTGCAGGGCCTGCGGGGATGGACAACCGGGCCCACCGGCCTGGGGGGATGGGGAGTCCAGCCCAGGGGGTGGTCGGAGCTTCCTGCAAGGCTGCGGGGATGGACAACCAGGTCCACTGGCCTGGGGGGTTGGGGAGTCCTGCCCAGGGGGTGGTCGGAGCGTCCTGCAGGGCCTGTGGGGACGTAGAACCGGGCACACCGGCCTGGGGGGATGGGGAGTCCAGCCCACGGGGTGGTCGGAGCGCCCTGCAGGGCCTGCGGGGACGTAGAACCGGGCACACCGGCCTGGGAGGATGGGGAGTCCAGCCCAGGGGGTGGTCGGAGTTTCCCGCAGGGCCTGCGGGGATGGACAACCGGGTCCACTAGCCTGGGGGGATGGGGAGTCCTGCCCAGGGGGTGGTCGGCGCGTCCTGCAGGGCCTGTGGGGACGTAGAACCGGGCACACCGGCCTGGGGGGATGGGGAGTCCAGCCCAGGGGGTGGTCGGAGTTTCCTGCAGGGCCTGCGGGGATGGACAACCGGGTCCACTGGCCTGGGGGGATGGGGAGTCCTGCCCAGGGGGTGGTCGGAGCGTCCTGCAGGGCCTGTGGGGACGTAGAACCGGGCACACCGACCTGGGGGGATGGGGAGTCCAGCCCAGGGGGTGGTCGGAGTTTCCTGCAGGGCCTGCGGGGATGGACAACCCGGCCCACTGGCCTGGGGGAATGGGGAGTCCTGCCCAGGGGGTGGTCGGAGCGTCCTGCAGGGCCTGTGGGGGCGTAGAACCATGCACACCGGCCTGGGGGGATGGGGAGTCCAGCCCAGGGGGTGGTCGGAGTTTCCTGCAGGGCCTGCGGGGATGGACAACCGGGTCCACTGGCCTGGGGGGATGGGGAGTCCTGCCCAGGGGGTGGTCGGCGCGTCCTGCAGGGCTTGTGGGGACGTAGAACCGGGCACACCGGCCTGGGGGGATGGGGAGTCCAGCCCAGGGGGTGGTCGGAGTTTCCTGCAGGGCCTGCGGGGATGGACAACCGGGTCCACTGGCCTGGGGGGATGGGGAGTCCTGCCCAGGGGGTGGTCGGAGCGTCGTGCAGGGCCTGTGGGGACGTAGAACCGGGCACACCGGCCTGGGGGGATGGGGAGTCGAGCCCAGGGGGTGGTCGGAATTTCCTGCAGGGCCTGCGGGGATGGGGAACCGGGCGCACCGGCCTGGGGGGATGGGGAGTCCAGCCCAGGGGGTGGTCGGAGTTTCCTGCAGGGCCTGCGGGGACGTAGAACCGGGCACACCGGCCTGGGGGGATGGGGAGTCCAGCCCAGGGGGTGGTCGGAGTTTCCTGCAGGGCCTGCGGGGATGGACAACCGGGCCCACCGGCCTGGGGGGATGGGGAGTCCTGGCCAGGGGGTGGTCGGAGCTTCCTGCAGGGCCTGTGGGGGCGTAGAACCGGGCACACCGGCCTGGGGGGATGGGGAGTCCTGCCCAGGGGGTGGTCGGAGTTTCCTGCAGGGCCTGCGGGGATGGACAACCGGGTCCACTGGCTTGGGGGGATGGGGAGTCCTGCCCAGGGGGTGGTCGGAGCGTCCTGCAGGGCCTGTGGGGACGTAGAACCGGGCACACCGGCCTGGGGGGATGGGGAGTCCAGCCCAGGGGGTGGTCAGAGTTTCCTCCAGGGCCTACGGGGATGGACAACCGGGCCCACTGGCCTGGGGGAATGGGGAGTCCTGCCCAGGGGGTGGTCGGAGCGTCCAGCAGGGCCTGTGGGGGCGTAGAACCATGCACACCGGCCTGGGGGGATGGGGAGTCCAGGCCAGGGGGTGGTCAGAGTTTCCTCCAGGGCCTACGGGGATGGACAACCGGGTCCACTGGCCTGGGGGGATGGGGAGTCCTGCCCAGGGGGTGGTCGGCGCGTCCTGCAGGGCCTGTGGGGACGTAGAACCGGGCACACCGGCCTGGGGGGATGGGGAGTCCAGCCCAGGGGGTGGTCGGAGTTTCCTGCAGGGCCTGCGGGGATGGACAACCGGGTCCACTGGCCTGGGGGGATGGGGAGTCCTGCCCAGGGGGTGGTCGGAGCGTCCTGTAGGGCCTGTGGGGACGTAGAACCGGGCACACCGACCTGGGGGGATGGGGAGTCTAGCCCAGGGGGTGGTCGGAGTTTCCTGCAGGGCCTGCGGGGATGGACAACCCGGCCCACTGGCCTGGGGGAATGGGGAGTCCTGCCCAGGGGGTGGTCGGAGCGTCCTGCAGGGCCTGTGGGGGCGTAGAACCATGCACACCGGCCTGGGGGGATGGGGAGTCCAGCCCAGGGGGTGGTCGGAGTTTCCTGCAGGGCCTGCGGGGATGGACAACCGGGTCCACTAGCCTGGGGGGATGGGGAGTCCTGCCCAGGGGGTGGTCGGCGCGTCCTGCAGGGCCTGTGGGGACGTAGAACCGGGCACACCGGCCTGGGGGGATGGGGAGTCCAGCCCAGGGGGTGGTCAGAGTTTCCTCCAGGGCCTACGGGGATGGACAACCGGGCCCACTGGCCTGGGGGAATGGGGAGTCCTGCCCAGGGGGTGGTCGGAGCGTCCAGCAGGGCCTGTGGGGGCGTAGAACCATGCACACCGGCCTGGGGGGATGGGGAGTCCAGCCCAGGGGGTGGTCGGAGTTTCCCGCAGGGCCTGCGGGGATGGACAACCGGGTCCACTGGCCTGGGGGGATGGGGAGTCCTGCCCAGGGGGTGGTCGGCGCGTCCTGCAGGGCCTGTGGGGACGTAGAACCGGGCACACCGGCCTGGGGGGATGGGGAGTCCAGCCCAGGGGGTGGTCGGAGTTTCCTGCAGGGCCTGCGGGGATGGACAACCGGGTCCACTGGCCTGGGGGGATGGGGAGTCCTGCCCAGGGGGTGGTCGGAGCGTCCTGCAGGGCCTGTGGGGACGTAGAACCGGGCACACCGACCTGGGGGGATGGGGAGTCTAGCCCAGGGGGTGGTCGGAGTTTCCTGCAGGGCCTGCGGGGATGGACAACCCGGCCCACTGGCCTGGGGGAATGGGGAGTCCTGCCCAGGGGGTGGTCGGAGCGTCCTGCAGGGCCTGTGGGGGCGTAGAACCATGCACACCGGCCTGGGGGGATGGGGAGTCCAGCCCAGGGGGTGGTCGGAGTTTCCCGCAGGGCCTGCGGGGATGGACAACCGGGTCCACTGGCCTGGGGGGATGGGGAGTCCTGCCCAGGGGGTGGTCGGCGCGTCCTGCAGGGCCTGTGGGGACGTAGAACCGGGCACACCGGCCTGGGGGGATGGGGAGTCCAGCCCAGAGGGCGGTCGGAGTTTCCTGCAGGGCCCGCGGGGATGGACAACCGGGCGCACCGGCCTGGGGGGATGGGGAGTCCTGCCCAGGGGGTGGTCGGAGCGTCCTGCAGGGTCTGTAGGGGCGTAGAACCGGGCACACCGGCCTGGGGGGACGGGGAGCCCAGCCCAGGGGGTGTTCGGAGCCTCCTGCATTGCCTTTGGGGGGCCATCTTCTTCTGAGAACCGGGCGCACCGGCCTGGGGGGGACGGGGAGTCCAGCCCAGGGGGTGTTCGGAGCCTCCTGCTAGGCCAGTGGGGGGCCAGTATCTTCGGAGAACCGGGCGCACCAGCCCTGGGGGGGACGGGGAGCCCACCCCAGGGGGTGTTCGGAGCCTCCGGCAGGACCCGTGGGTACTGCCCCCTACCTCTTAGCAGCAGCAGGCAAGTAAGCAGGCGGTACCGGGGGTCATAACCCCGGGGTAACAGTATCTGGGACTCGACGTGAGTCCTCTTAAGCAGGAACAACCCCAAACACCGCCGGGGCTTAACTCCCGAACGTAACGGTGTTTGGGGCCCCCGTGGGCCTTATGAGCCCACGGAGTGTACTGAGGCGTGGCTACCAGCACTTAAAGTCTGGCCTGCCATACCCATTTCTGGGCTCGCCTCAGTACGGCCGGTCGGGTCCGGCTCTGGGGGCTGCGCACTAAACCGGCACCGGGAGAGGGCCGTTTTACCCGGTTAGGCATTACTTATGGCAGTAGGCACTAATTATTACATTAGGGTTTTACTCAGCGCATTTGTTTACCCGGCAGACATGCCCCTCCAGTGGTGCGCTCACCTTTGGGGCTGCCTTTGGGGGATCGGGGGCTATTACCCCTCCCGGACGCCCTCCCTGGTGTTGGCGCCGGGGTGGTGGCGGGGGGGCCTTATACCGTACCTCAAAGGATGTTGGATACCCTTACCGGGCGCCGGACGGGTGCCCTGGGGGGCATTCTCAATCCAATTTTCGTCTATCCTCTGCTTCTATTCATGTGCGTTAAAAATCAGTCGGCGAGGCATTCAGCTACCTCAAGAGTGTCATAGTCGCTCCTGCCATTTACCCACGCTTGGCCAAATCTCTTTGCACTGACAGTCAGTGCACTGGGCAGTAGTCACCTCGCAGAACCAGTCAGCAGGTCCAGCTTGCACATTGTGGACTCTTTCTGAAAGTGACTGCATCTGCAGTGCCTTTGACCTGCTGCTCTGCTCCTGTGGCCCCGGGACCCCTAGGCCAGCTTCTAGGCACCGCGCCTCTGCTAGGGCGGGGGCCCCACATGCACCCTCCAGGGCCCTTCCCACCTGCACACCTGACGCTTGCCATGAAGACCCCGCACTAGAGCCTCCTCGGTGGCGCGTCCGGGCCCAGTTGTTCACGCGGCCGGCCGCCGATGCGGGGCCCTGGAGGCGCGCCGCACGGGCGCTGCCAGCCTGTGAGAGGGGCATGGGCAGGGAGGGTTTTGGGGCGGGTGCGGCAGCAGGGGGCGAGGAGAGGAGGCGGTGCAGGGGGGGAGGGGGCCACCGGGGCGCGCGCAGGGGCGGCTGTGGGGGGGCTGGGGCAGGTGCGCGGGGGGGGGGGGGGGGGCGCATGTCTGGGCTCCAGTGTGGGCCCGGTGCGTGGGCGGGCGCGTAGGGGAGGGAGAGGAGGGGGAGGCTAGGTCAGCCGTCCTCTACTGGGGGTCGCTGACCGTTCCCAGGGCCAAGGCGGCCGGTACTAGGGGCCGCGGGGTCCCTGGGGATGGTGCTTGGCACTGGGACGTGCGCGCACCCGACACTGTTAGTACACCGCCTATTGGCAGTGCCCGGGCCCTGTCGTCCGGGGCTTCGCACCCGGCACCCAGCCCATGGGTAGGGCTGGGGAGTACTCAGGGTGTGGTGTGGTGTGGTGTGGCGTGGCGTGGCGTGGTGTGGGTGTGGTGTGGCGTGGCGTGGCGTGGCGTGGCGTGGCGTTGCGTGGTGTGTTGAAGGTGCTGTCCCCCAAAAGCCAATGGCCGGGATGTCTTGCACACGCTAAAATGCAAAACGGGTGGGCCCTGGTCCTGAACCGTAAAACTAGGCATATGCCCTGTCTGGTGGGTGCCCGCTGCCTTGCCTTGGGTAGGCGGCTGCCGGTCTCCTCGTGTGTTGCAGTGCGGTGTGGGGCGGGGCGGGGCGGGGCGGGCAGGGCTGGAAGGGGGTGGTGTGGTGTGGTTTGGCGTGGCACGGTGCGGTGCGGTGTGGTGCGGTGTGGTGCAGGTCGGGCAGGGGGCGGGGGGTTGGTGTGGTGTGGTGTGGTGTGGTTTGGGGTGGGGCGGGTGGTTTGGGGTGGGGTGGTGCGCCTTGGTGCGAATTGCTGGCACTGGGGTGGGCCAAGGGGGGCAACACAGTGGTGGACCTTCACGCAACGCGCAGTGCACAGTCAACAACGACGGTCTGTTTTGCGGGACCCTGTAACGACTCGCCATGGACGCCCCTGCACCCTCAAGGGGACGGCAATCCCGTGTCGCACCGGCGGTGCACTGTCCCCCTCTGTGCAGGCACTTGCCAACGTGTGTCGGCCAAGGGACGTGCAACAACCCGAGTTCTGCGGGCGCCAAGTTCTGCCCGAGGCATCTGTGCCCCATTTGCCAGAGCCACGAGAAGGAGAGCACGGCCGCCTGCTGCCAGCGGTGTGCGGGGGTGAGTGGAGGTGTGATGCTGCTTGCCATCCGTGGCACTGGTCTGGGGCCCAAGACACCATGACCAAGAGCAGACCGACCAGTGAAAAAGCGCGTCTTCAGATGGGATGTGCACTGGTCAATGTGCAGATACAGGGCAGGCCTGGGACGGGTTTCCTGTGGGCAGGAGTCAAGTACACACGAGCACCGAAACCGAAGCTTGATCGCTAAGCAAGCAAGCGGGTCACCGGCACTATTGCAAGTGGGCCAATCGGGAGTGTGGCCTCATCAAACTCTCCATGTCTCCACCCGCACCCCGCGCCCCAACAGCAAGAACACGCGTCACGATGGCAGCCGGGGTGGGAGGACTATCAACTGCGCAGGGCCGGCAGGGCCCAGACACCCCCACCCCCATTGAACCGGGACTGCGTAGCGCAGCGGCAGAGCATTTGACTGGACCCCGAGGGATGCGAGGTCGATTCTTTCTCGCCGTGGCCGATCGCAAAGCCCTTCAGACAGCACCGCCATTGCTCTTGTGAACCGCAATGTAAGCGGTCCTCGCAGCCGGAAAATGATCCAAAATGGTTGAGAATACCTTTCCCCTGTGTCCAGGGCACATGCTGACTGCTGTTGTCCTCCCTCATTAGGCGGCCGAAATTGCTTTGCGGGGGGGGGATGGCATGGGCGCCCGGCGAAGGAGGGGGGGGGGGGGGCGTTCCAGAAATGGGCTTCCGTGCCGGGCCCTTTGTTTTGGTGTAAGGACGGATGTTGCCACCAAAGGCGCTGGAACACAAATTTTGGCCCGGAAAATTTTTTTTCAGGAAAAAATTTTCCCCCCACATATGTGTAGTCAAAATGATCGCGACGTGGGGATCATTGTGAGCCAAGTATGTTGGGGTCGGACCCCCCCCCCCCGGCACGACAGGTAGGGCAGCCCCAGTCCAAACCCCCCTCCCGGCACGGCGACCAAGGAGGGGGAGGGGGGGTTGGGTAAATGGGCTTCCGTGCCATCCCCCCCCCCCCCGCAAAGCAATTTTCTTCCCGCCTTATCGTGAGGTTTGGCACTGGGGCATGCGGACAGCGGCTGTGTGCCGTGTTGTGTTGGACATCGTTGTCGCCGCCGCACCGACTCGTTGTCAACACCACCCCCCCCCCCCCCCCCGCCGCCTTCAATGCACAGTTCAAGTGGTCAAAATGGTCGGCACAGGACCCGGCGCGGGAGGGAGACCGTCGGCCTCTGACGTCCCGGACGCGACCGAGACAATCCAAGGGACACGCCTGCGTCACCACCGCGTCCCCGAACGGGGGGCCCCTGTGGGCGTGCGCGACGCACCAACGCCCCTCCCCAACCCCCCCTTCGGCCTGACTCCGAGGCACAGTACCGAAGCCACCCGGAAGATGGTCCAGAAGCCCGGGGGGGACAAGGGCAGGCACAGCAGACAAGGAGGAGGGGCACAGCAAGGCAGGAGAGGCAACCAGAACAGGCGGGAACAGGGAACCAGAATGGAGCAGATGGGAGAGCGTGCGCATGGGAGGCAGCGACAATAAAGGGGATGGCCTGGCCAGCCAGCCCCGTCGCTACCGGGTGCCAGGGCAACCCCTGCTCAACCGGCATCAGGTGGGGGGTGTCTCCCGCAGCCCAGATGGGCTGTTTTGCGCAACAGGAGTGGGAGCCCATCAGGGGCAGACCAACCGTGAGGGGGAAAAGGACATATGGTGGACGGCCCGGACAGCGCGTGGAGGAACAGGGCACCTGGGCCGCACAGAAACACAGCGAGGCCAGGCTATGGACGGCCTGTGGACAGAGGTGTGTGGACAGCAAAAACAGTCAAACGACCCCGGCAACAACCAGCACATCCTCAATACGCCAATTATTGGGCGCCGCTGACACGCAAACGGCACACCATGCCACATTCAGCACAGTCCCAACACACCAATACTGGGCTCCGCGAACGCGGAAACGACACCAGCAAGAGCACCGGGCCGCAGCGGCCGACAGAACGCAGCGACCCGACGCAACATGCGAAGGGAAGAACGGGTGACTGTCCAGGGCCCCGTAAAGGAGCAACAACCAGACGGAATGTCACACAGGGGGGGTGGGGGCTCCCTTGAACAGGGTCCGCTGTGCGGAGACGCCGCTCGTACCCGCCATTCCCCAGCCCCCCCTCCACCCCCATCCCGGCGCTGCGTAGGCAGCAAGGCCAAACAACCCGACAATGAAGGACTGAGTAAGTCTGGCATGAGGCGGGGGTTATGCTGGTGGATTTCAAACCCTGACGCCCCCCCCTCGGGATGTATTAGAACGGCCGTACACGGTAGGAGGAGGGGGGGGGTACCCCCCCCTGGACCCCCCCCCCCCCTCCTCCCCTTCCAATGTTTGAGGCTGACGGCCAAAATTTTGCCTTGGCGCCTTCGGTGTCAAGAGGATTTAGGCTTCAAATTTTTCGGCCTGCCTTTGGCAGGGACCATAGGGGGACCCTTAACGGAGGGGTGCCCCAGCCAAACCCCCCTTCCCCCCGCCCCTTCAGACCCCCCACCCCCCCCTCTCCCCCGCGCGCCTGACTCGGAGGTACTGGGTGCCCCTGGGACAATGGTGTTGTCTGGATGCGATGTTGCGTTGCCGGACATCATCGCCCCCCCTGCCAGCCTCCCGCCCTCCCGCATAGGACACACACAGCCCCTCCGTCTAGTTGCCTGCCTGTCTGTCTGCCTGACAGTCACACAGCCTGATGCTGGATGGCAACAGATCCGCTGATTCTGGGAAGCATTGCAACGGGAGGGAGGTGCCCCCCCCCCCCCCCCCGTCCAGGCACC